>CM017801.1:22825962-22979117 GCA_008086715.1 Sitobion miscanthi | reverse complement strand
CGAATTATAATAAATTGATGATATGGACTTACGTAATAATATAATTGTCGTTCCGGCGCGAACAATGTTACTGCCGAAAATCTAACTGAAAACAGGTTTACTTCCCGTCCAGTTAATTAAATCGATTGTAAAAATAATTAATATACAAACAAACGAATTTAATTTCTTTCAATAATATTTATCTCGTTGCCGACGACCGGGACAAAATAAGTTGACAACAAGCAGCGCATTGTCTGGGAGCATTCTGACATTCTATGATTTATATTTCTATCGTATTCATAACCAATGGTACAATCGGAGAACTTGTATTCATAGCATAATATATTGAAATTTTGAGCAATAATACAAATTGCAATAATATTATAATATGTCGGAACTTTATTATTTATTTGATTGTGGGCCGTAGCAGTTGTGGATTATCATAATATTCAAGGCTGGGCTTGATAATGATTTTCTTTAACCAAGTTAAGTTGATATGCATCAATAACAAAATGTTAAAAGTTAATTTAACTTTAGGTTAACTCGGTTAAGTTAAAAGTTAATACACACTTTTTGTTAATTTTTTATTAAGTTAAAAAAAGTTAATTTGTTTTAACAACGCTAGCGTACTTAATTTTTTTCCAACTCAAAACTAAATTATAGGATATAGTTTTAATACTTCATACAGTATTTCCATACAAGTTCGATTCGGATGATATACATTTTTAACTTTAAACAATTTACGATACATATTGTTTGGCATTAAAACAAAATAGACTGAAATATTATAAAATCAAAAACAAAATAAATGAACTTAACTTAATTTTTAAAATAAAAAATTAACTCGTTAATTTCACGTTAATTAAGAAAGACATTTAGTAAGTTAACAGCTAAGTTAGCGAAAAGCCAAAAGTAACTAGTTAAGTTAAAAAGTTAAAATTAAATTAATTTTTTAACTCGTTAATGCCCAGCCTTGATAATATTTATCGTAGTAGCTGTATTTTGTAACAACACTTATGCAGTGGCGGCTGGTATTGCTGCGCCTATGCAGTGTAGGACGGTGCCACTCGTGCAGTTGCACCATAGATTACACTGATCAGTGGTTACGTCTGGTGCACGCGAATCAATCACATGCGACGCAAGTACGTTCGTACGCACAATCGCGTTGCGCGGATTATCAGTAGCGGTCGCCGGTCGCGTCGTGCGGGACGGAGGGAACTCGGCGGCGTCATAAGACATAGTGGGTAGACGACCGCGGGGCGCTGTTCCGCGCGACCGAGCGCCGTTCTCAGATGTCAGGTGCGGCGAGCGGCGCGCGTTGAAGTAGGCGGCAACTACTACTATTACGCGCTACTGCGCGTACGGGCGTACGTGGTGTGCACGCGGCGCCCGCGTGCATGTGCCGTCGTTTTAGGCGGCGGCACTCGGAAGTTTGTACGCTCCCCCCTCTCGCCGCAGACCAATAAGATGGAACGTGTCGTAGCGTC
Source organism: Sitobion miscanthi (assembly GCA_008086715.1). NCBI lineage: Eukaryota > Metazoa > Arthropoda > Insecta > Hemiptera > Aphididae > Sitobion > Sitobion miscanthi. The sequence continues at coordinate 22,977,651 of CM017801.1, read as the reverse complement.
GTACAACCGTCGTCTTCCGCCGCGCTCCGACGGCGGCGGCGTTCGGTGTAATTATTTCGATAACAAAAGTCTCGTTGCAATACGGCCGTGTCACAGTTGCGTTGGTATTATAAATTACTATAATAGTATTATAATATTAACAACAAGCGGCAATGTTCTCTGGATTCGACCGACGGCTTTACTCGTCTTCAGTCGTATCAGGGACCCAGCCGAAGGAAATAGTTTTCTGGCGGTTACGTTAGCTGCCGGCGACGACGTCCCGAAGCATAATATAGCGACTTTATTTTAACCTTTAAATCTGTCATTGGTCATAATTCTAAATTAAAAATGAATAACTAAATAATTATTTCTGTTTAGAATACTTCTAAAATGTTAAAAATAATTTTTTTTGTACTTAATTGTGGTCAAATTGTTAAGTATGTCGAACTTTGTAAATTGTCTTGTTGAAATAAATAATTGCGAGCGGCTCTAATACAGTGGTACCTATAGGTGTAATGAGCATATTATAATTCTCAGCCCCCCTAGTAATTTCACCAAATTTCGGCTTATGGATGGACATAATCTAGATATCTCGATTATAATAAAAATAATCCAATAATTACACTTACATATTTACACTTATGAACAAACAGCACAGGGTCCGCGATCTACCGCAGGTAGATTGCCTACCTGATAATATACTGCTGCGAAGCAGAATTTTTATTCCGGGCAACAGAAAAGTTTAGATAAATCTAAAACATCACACACCGAATATTAAATAACGCATTGAACAAAGTATGAGTCATATACAGTTTGTACATTTAACGGGTAACGAAGTGCACGGGATCAGCTAGTAATTCATAAATAATGTAGTATTAGAATCTAATAATTAAATAATAAATTAATGTATTGTTACGTGCTGCCCCTTCAGGGTCCAGAAAGATGTTGTTTTGAAATAAAATGATAGTGAAATTATAACAGTAATTGTATATAGTTTATTATAACAGAATAATGTATATATATATATATCGTTGTACTAGTAGTAGTGGTAATCGTCTTGTGCAATGGCTGGTGGTGTGAAGGCGCTTCTGTGTCGCTGGTCTAGGTGCATCTGGTTATGCTCTGTCTCTAGTGTCCCTAAATACGATGTCAGCTCCTTTGATATGGTCGGCACGTGGACCTATGTGTCCTTAAGTTGGGTGTAGCCGTTGATAAGTGGTTATTCTTACAGTTGCTGTTCTCACGATTGTTGCTCTCATGGCCTCGCAATGATGATTATGTTGTGCCCGCTCAGGTTGATTAGATTGCAATAATTGTGTGTTTAATTGGTTTGCCGAAATGTTCCATGTATGGACGATTCGTGAACCAATAAACATGTGTTACCCTAACCAATTACTTTACAAAAGGGTTATTAATTTATTATCATTTATAAATTAAAATGTAATTATTAATATTATAACGACAAATGAAAAAAAAAAAAAAATTAGCTTATTTATTTACTATAAGTATGTTCATTTTGGAATATTTCGAGTAGTTTTTTCGATTCTCTCGATTAGAAAAGATATCTAGTCGATTATTTTTATCAATTAATGAATAAACGAATTTAATTTAGAGTGATTTTTCGAGAGATTCTCTCGATGATGAAAACGTCTCGGTTACTAATCATTCGATTATCGAAATCATTTTATTATGCACGTCATTAAATTAAGTATAATCTGAACAAATAATAAAAACTAAATCTTTATTTTTATCTTTATTAATTAATTAAGTACTCAGATGTAGGTACAACATAATGTATTGTTATCACAGCAATGATTGTCTAATAGATTGTACCTATAGTTACGTAAATACAATATGTATTTTGTTAATACACTAATTATTGAAATAATCATTTAAACTTTTTCTAATTTGTTTTGGAGAACCAAAAAATGGATTTTGAAAATTCTGACCATGATAGTTTGTCGGTTGAATTTGACTTCAGAGGAGATGCAGCGCCGACAGCTATGGACCCTCATCGTGATGATGTGATAAGCGATCGTCAACAAAGCATACTAAACGATCTGAGAATACATTTATGTCGCGAAAATTTTATGTATTTAAATAATCATAAAGAAGTGAGAATTGATCATATCATTTTTAGTATACCTACTAGTACTACTACGATCCGAATTTATATTTAATAATACATACATTGATTTGGTGATTGTTTATTTTTCCAACATAGTGGTATCATAAAACAATGGCGGTATACATTCAATTTTCGTGTTATTAATTATTGTAAATACGAATTTGTGATTTACATTTAGAATACAAATGTAGGTGTACATGATATACCCCATACAGTACGACTGCAAATATTATAGCTATATTTTCATTCACACCTACGTCGCTTTTTTTTTATTATGTTTGACGAGTATTCGTTCTTACGGGCAGGTAGAAGCAATAGCGTTGCTCTTGATCAATGACATTTTAAAGAAGTCACCTAAGGACCCATACAAACACGCAGCTAGTTACTTGGGAAATCCGAATACTGCCTACCTGGTGGCTAACTTTAAGCGGTCCGAAGATTTCCAGTATGAGGACATTATCAAAAAGGATAACGAACAATATGCGACAGCAGGCGCGGAACTGAAAATGTCTACTTGTGAGCAGGTTAAATCGGTGGTGACCATGGATGAACAGACCGAGGAGTTAGAAGACGGTGAAACTGATATGGCCGCGGACCAATATAACTTATTGACAGGGGAGGGAGAGGCCAGCTATGTAATGAAAGAAGAGGCAGAGATGACGATTTCCCAAAAAAGTGACAGTTTGTTTGATAGTAATAAGTGAATAATTTGCATTAGGCGGAGTATAAATCTAGAATTAAAAAACTGAATACCTATTTAATGCTTCAACTAATGAAACTCCTCGCATTATTATTTTACTATATTTTATTCATATATGTATACTCGATAAATTAAAATAGTGAATAACAAATAACAATAATAATCGAAAGAGATATATCAAATCCGTGTATGTATGAAACTGAATACCTATTAGGAATTTATATTTAGTAAATGCACTTATATTACAACAACAGTCCACAGACAAATACAATGGATGATCCACAATTGGCACACTGGCACAACTGAATTCTAATCATTTTTTTTTTTTATTGTAAAATGAGTTTAAAAATAATTTATATGGGTCGTCAGATTTTTGAGAAGCTAAAGCTACAAATAAATTGTACCTAAGTATTTGTTATATTGTTAGGTATCATTATTGGAATGAATAATAATTATGTAATACTTCAATCGGATCTGCAGAATTAAGTATACTTAAGATTGTAATACAAGCAAAATACTAGGTACCTACATTACAGGCTTTATATATAAGTACATTATAAAATACATTTATTACCAAACTATTCATGGAGTAAAAATATAAATAAAATATAAAAACAATTATTAGGGTTAGAATTTACTTTTGGTTAGGTTAATTTAAATAATATTAGCAAAAAAGTGCTCCAATTCCTAAAGTGTACTATTCATATTTACTAGGTAATGAAAACTTGTAAAACTTCTTGAGAACCCAATTATTTAATTATGATACCGTGTATATGTAAAATAGATTTTATGCATGGATTAAACATATCAACCAATACGTATTAATTTAAAATTAAAAAGTTGACATTGTTTATGAATATTCGAGTTCATAAATAACGTGATTAGACTAAAATAGACAAAAAGCTAATTAATCTGCAAGACCAGTAAACATAAGTCTCATTGAACCATGGCCAATTAATGACTAATTCGAAGACCAAATAGAAATGTCAAATACTGTTTACACCAAATTTAAAAGTTGTGTTATTCATTTGCCATTGTATATGTATAAGTAGTTCATTTGCGGATAAAATTTTATAACACTAAGAACTTAGTGCGGTCGCCAAGTATGATTCAATTGAGTGAAATATTAATTATATTATATTGTGTTCAGTGGCAACCAATAGATACTGATGCAGGAGAAGTGGGTAGTGAATTAAGTAAGTTGTCGCAAAACAATGGCAAGAATTAACAGATTTTTAAACTCAATCCCAGGACCAATAAAAGACTGGAAAGCTTAGAGTAGTGTATGTACAGTTAAATTAAAATGTATTTTTATGATTGATGAGATAGTGTGTACTATGTATATATTAAACCCAATATTTTGTAGAGACGTTTTTATTGACAGTACAAGAACAATTTAGAATTTTTTTTTAGTAAATAAAATATAAACAATATTAATTGTTTAAGATATTATTTTCACTTAATACTATATTATAATGACCAAATAAATATTAAATAGTAATAATATGATATGATGAAATGTGTTTAAAATATAGGGTCAATAGTTGGTTTATTTTAAAATGTTTTATTCAAAATCATTAAAGTTACAAATAATATATCAATGTAATTAACATAATATGTATCAACCCCAAATATTTGAGAGGCCTAAGATGAACATAATATATTCAAAATTTATTATAGTTATAATATAGGTGATATATTATTATCTTGCAAAGGTACTAATGAATAAGACTGTTCTATAACTAAATATGCCTAATGTCCAATATACTGCTAACAGTCACACTAACATAATCAAGATTATTTAAAATTAAATTAGAAAAAAATATATTCAACTATAAAATAACATTTTAAAAATTCTCCTTAATTATAAATTATGAGATAAAAAAGTATAGTATGTATGGATATTATAATTTATTTAAAATGTAGATCTATAGATGTGAATTTCCAAAATATTAGGAAATAAAAAAAAAATTGATTTTTATATTCCTATAAAATAATAACTTGCAGACATGGCAAGATTTTAAAACTGATGAAAAAAAAAAAACAAGCACAGCTTATATAATACTATTTATTAAATACTTATATTTTAGAAAATCTATACTTATAATAATATTACTGTGAACATTGTGAACACAGAATTCGAACAATCTTTTTCAAATAACAATGCTTTAGATACTATGAAAGTAACAATTTCATCAATGGCACTTTTAGACAGTTGATTAGAGAATCTATTTAAACATTTTATTTTATTTTATTTTATTTACTAATATAGTATAATATTATTATATGGAGCTATTATGCTATGGAGACGGCAATAAAAATATAATATAATGTATATATAATTTATAAAAAACTAATGATAACCTAACAAAAGCACTCCGTCAACTACGTGTCTACGTGTAAAAAAACGCTAAGTGAAAAAATCGTAAAGATAAATGATTTAAAATGTGTGATATCAGGTGGAATCTAAGTAAATGGTTTAGTCACTCTAATGTGTAAAATTTATATTTAAGTAATTAATCTAAATTTAATAGCCAGTTTAAAAAATTGCCGTTCCTTCGTTATTTTATTATTTTTATTTCATACCCTTATGTATTTTTCAATAATTAATAGGTTTAGATAATTATTTAATTTTAAGATTTTTGGTAGATCAAGGACGCTATTGTCTATTAGTTCATACAAAATAAATACCTTAATAGGTGGACTTTTGCATACAAAATACTCTATGTACAAAAATATGTAGGTACATACATTTATCATTAATCAACTATATTCAGTATTTACTAATATAGTATAATATTATGTATTGCATATCAGGCACGGACAAATCTGAAATCGGGGACATTATCGTAAATAAAGGTATACTGTTTCAAGTGAGCGTACACAGGATTACCCTCGGGATTACCAGTCAGTAGTTGTATTATTTTAAAACTTTAGTTTAAAAGTAATTATATAATTATTATAGAAGAGGGACTAAAATTATGTAGGTAGTAAAATTACCCCAGCTACGGTAAAATTTGTTGGTTGGTAAAAATCGCCTGTTACAGTTGTATTTAAAACAGTTATCATAAAAATTAAACAAATTAAATAATTACTTTTGTAAAATAATGATATCGCTTCTATATAGCGGATAAACTCTTCTATCCTCTCACATCCACCTCTCAATGCATATCCTACAGAAATGGTGCTGGCAGGGTACTACTGTGGTGGTGGAAATTCCATTATAGCAATTATGCATACTTCAAGAACTGAAAAAAAAATGTCTTAAGTTAATAAATATTTACAAAAATGCCATATGCAATGAAAATTAATTTAATTTATCATCTTTCATTTTCTTGTTGTGGCTCTACCTCATTTTCAATTCCCTCATAAAAAGCTTGGAATATGTCTTCCGTTTCTACCACGTCTTTCTACTCTTGGACTCCGGTGTCTATGTCTCCCATTATCTGCACATAAATTATAATGATTATTTGTTTATTGTTATTCATTGATTGAATAAATTCAGAATATTTCTGAGTTATGCGAAGTTAGATGAGTAACGTAACAATATTAAACTATTAGAACCAAGGTTTTCATAGACATAAACGCAACTAGACCTTAAACTTTGTGAGTGCTAAATGTATGGACATACAGCCTACACCACTACAATCCTCTTTACACAACTGTCATTGCTACACTCACAATATAATAAATATTTTATAGTATATTATGAATTAATAATTTTTTTTATAAATATTTAATGTTATTTTAATAAAATATAAAGTATTCAGTCGATACTATACAAATATGTATTAGCTTTTTGGCGGGTGCTAAAGACCCTATAGCTCTTTATTGCTCCTATTCATACACTATACAGTGTACATTATTTATGTAAATTATTAGTTTATTGCAATTTCTCTCATCAGGTGTACCTCAAGGTACAACCCAGATATCAAAATCTCTAAATTCATCCATAACTATACCTAATTGGTAAGGAAAACTTTCCGAAGAGGCACAAGAGCAAGGAATAAAGACTACAAGAATACAAGGAACACCACAAAAGTACGCTCAAGCCTGGACATAAACGAGTTAAAAAGTTAAAGTTAAGTTAATTTTAACTTTTTAACAATTTTAACTTACCCTTTTAAAATTTAATTTTCATTAACTTAATTTTTAACTTCATAATATAAACTTAATAAAAAAGAGTTGCTTTTAATCAAATTCAATTAAGTTAATTTATAAATAATTAAATAATAAAATAGATAATAAAAATAAAATTATTATTGGTGTTGCATATTACACACCCATTTACTAGAATAGGAAATTAGAAATATAGTTAAATTAATTTCTTGTTCCATTAACCAGAATTCGTCAAGAACAATGACTCAATTAAATAGTAAATACATATTATAGCAATAGCCATTTCGGTATATATTATATTATAATATATAGGACGTGTATCGTATATACTATATATAAGGATATACCAATATACCATATCATACTGCAGCATACGGGCATATTGTAATAATAATAATCAATAAATACTAATAAGCAATATGATATTATCTTATTATATTGATATAGATACAAATTAAAAATGTACAATTATCAAGAACGTAATGTTATAAAATATTTTCGGTAAATAAGTTATTTATTTATTTATAAAAAAAATATTTTTTCGTCATTTTCCATTTCGTATGCTTTTGGTATCTATTACATAATTTTATTAATTCAGTACTTAATAATTTAATTCTATGTATACTGTATAGAAAAGATATTGGCTGTTTCCTGTGTTCAATAATATTTATGATTTTTATTATTTTAAACCATATTACTGGGTACTTATTTATATAGATATTAAAAAAAAAAAAAAATTATAACTCAACTTAAGTAAATAAGTTAATTGAAAATGTTCATATGACTTTTAACTTAACTGACTTAAAAAAAATTAAGCTAACTGTTAACTTTAAACTTTTTAAGTGTTTTCTATCAACTTTCAACTCAGTTAAAAATTATCATGAACTTGCCGAGGCTTGCATACGCTTCTAGTCGGTAACCGGTCAATTCAGCGAAATCCATTTTGGCAAAAGTTATTTCGGTGAATGGATATACCGGCGAACAGATATATTGGCGAAACCGCAAAACCAGAGATTTGATTGAATTATTAATTATTATTATTTAATTATTAATGATAAATAAAATAATGAATTAAAAATATAATAATAATATTTTTTAATTATTGTTTTGGTTAGAAATTTACTAACGTATTAAATAACAAACAAACTCTGTGTTACGTATATTTAAAGATTCGTGTTTAATTTATTTTATCGTTCGCCGATGTATCCATTTGCCAATATACTATTTACCCATTCGCCGAAAAAGTTTCACCGTAATCTCTTTTGCCGAAATTACTTTCGCCGAGATGTACTAAAACCCTTCTAGTCTCACCCTTATATCTCTTCAATAAGAAATTTAAGTGAAAAAGACGGGCAATTTTTCGGAAGGTGTAAAGAAAAATATTTTGTTTATTACGGATTTTTGGTTTATAATAATTATTTGAAGTTCACAAAATATAGAAAAGATTATCAGAAAAAAATAAGAAGAATAGGTATTAACAAGAACTTCGTATTTATGTTTAAAGATAAAACCTAATATATTGTATTGATAAGTTACTTATAAATATTAATATAGGGGTAACATTAGTTGCCTGTATGAAGACATCGATGCCACAAATTATATTCATACATTTTAATACCTATTCATTACTCATTAGTTATTAATTATTTTTATAAGTAGGTACAATCATAGATTGTTTGAATATTAATATAGCTATGGCTGATGATTACTATTCAAGTGATTATCACTTATTTTATTAAATAATACCTGATAAATACATTTTTTTTTTATTATTGTTATTATTATTATAATTAATTTAACTTATTAATTGAAGTTATGTTAAGTTAACAGTATTTGTTAACTTAATTTAAACCTTATTGGTGTATTAAAAATATCTATTAACTTGACTTTTAATTTAATTGAAAAAAAATACTTTACTTAACTTACTGAGTTAAAAATATATCATTAACTTGCCCAGCTTTGCGTTTTTGGTATCATGTAATAACCAAGTTGCAACCGAGTATACCTATAATTAACTACAGCTCAACTTTCAAACTATATTGGTTACCAGTTGTTAACATAAAACCAAGCCCTCGCACGACACAACACACGAAGTAGCTGTGAATCCGGTCTTACCGTAATGGTGACTTGCGGTAATAGTAATGGTAATACGATAAAGATAAATTTTTATCAACCCATAATTAGCTAATTTTTTAATTAAATATTTATTGACCATTTAACATAATGTTGTCAGTGTTTTAAATTTCTTATTAAAAGTACAAACTAAAATAATATTGTGGTTTCATTTATAACGGTTTGTTGTAATTATATATAACCACTTTGGTAACTAGTATGCTGATTATATGTAATAGAAGGTAGCATATTAGTATTTTTTTCCATTATGTAAATGGTTGCCACAGGTTACATATTATGATCGGATGTAAACATTTTAACTTATAATATTTGGATATTCCGTAACTTTATTTTTAAAGTGGCATATTGTTTTATCCGAAGCTAATATACTCAAAAACTACTTAACCGTTTTCAATACAGAGTTATAACAATAGATTCCATAAGATTTAAAGGGTGTTTATAGTTTATTTTGTCCATACCAAGGCAATTAAAAAACAGCTCACCCATTAATTTTCTTCATCCCACGAAAAAAAAAAATATTTTTGTTAATTTATTTGGTTAACATTGACATTACTATTATAGTTAGTAGTATTATTATGGTACATACATTTTTTTTACAATATATTTATAAAAACGACAAACCTTGAGCACGATCAATGCCGGGTGGGTCAGATAGTAGTATAATATAAAATAGAATAAGAAAGTTTTTAACAGATAATACTATCTTACATCCTCAATTATTATTTACCCCAAATGCCCAAATGAACAATTGAATATTTCAAACAAACAAACGTATTTTAACGTTTTAACTGTATAGTGTTGTAGTGGTGTATATTATGTACCTAACCATTATAAATTACGAAAAGGAGTGTAATAATTGATCAAATAATCGCATATTCGCATACCAGAGGTGAAATACTACATTACGTATCAAGGGATATCTAATGACAAAAGACAAAAATCGACAGGATGTCAGGATATGTATAACTGGTGCTGGTGCCATGTATGTCTGGTGCTGTGGAAAAAAAAGAAAATGTGTGTTATTAAAATGACTAATTATATATGGTGCAGGGTCATAACATGTTATGTAACCGATGTTTGCATTTTAACACGCTCATAATTTTTGATACTTATATGAATTAATAATAATTAGATTTGTCTATCAAAAACAATGGCGATAGTGCAATATTAATACATTTAACTATTTGAAAATTTAAAAACTGGTAAAATAAATAACCTATCATTATAGCGGCCTTGTGTATACCTTTACCGTTTATGCTTTGCGCTACCGTAGATACCCATCAACATAATATGTTATATTATATTAGAATATTAGAACCTAATAATATTGGACAATCTCGACGTGAAATGAAAATTATAGCTTACAAAAAATAGTGCAGTGCTGCTGTTTAATTTGTACCAACGTTGATGGTACTTATGACATTGGAAATAACAACAACTCATTGACGGAATGTGACATGACATTAACGTCATATATTATATACTTAAAATGAATATATATATATATATAAGGTAGGTTAAGACATATGGTGTCGAGGATATTATTTATATAATAAGAATAAGAAATAAAAAAAATAACATAATCTTTATTACTCACAAAACAATATTATGCGCGATTGCCATCAGAAGTTTTTATTTTCAGAAATATTGAACGCAGTAATAATTATTGCTTATAATTTTTTTTTTTTTAGAATAATTTTGTATTACAATATTGTAGAACAGCAATAGTTTATTAATTAGTTTTATTATTTAGTCTTATTAGAAAAGATAATATCAAAACATTAAAATGAGTGACTGGTATTAATTAATAATTCGCAATTTTTCTCGAATCTATAAAAATAAAATGTATTTTATAAGTCGGTCATAATCAGAATTTCAAGGTTATTTAGATACTACAAATGGGCTCAATTTACTATATCCATTTTAGAAACAGAAAAATACCAGGCACAATATTTTATACTATTTACATTACCTGCTCAGTGTGGGCGAAATTTACGAGCATCCATTATATTACTAACATTTTACAATAAAGAAGAGGGGAAAAATAAATTTCGATAAATATTAAATTTATGAAGTCAATTTTAATGTAATTTATCAACACTAAATCAAAATTTGTGTTATATCTTATAACTTATAAATACTGCTTATAATACTTATTAAGTCCATATGGTTCATTATAATTAATTGTTTGTTTTTATGATAGTACTATTAGTTGATTTGATCAGTGCCAGATCTTTTTTACGCCCGGGGAAAATTAAAATAATACGCCAATCTCTGGAAAATTACCAGAATACTATTTTTTTTACGAAAGATCAAGCACACTCCCACAGTATTGTGAGGACCAACGTTTACAAAGCCTTTTGAAATAACTGGACCAATAATTTATTAACCACAAATAATTTAACAATTTTAACTAAAAATGAAACATTTTAAATTTTAAACCAATCAATTAACAGTTTTAGAAACACTTCTTAATGGTATATTTAAAGCTTTAATCTATGGTCAATGTTTCTAAGTTTCACGTTTAGTATAAAATATTAATAATAATAACATGTATGAATTATTTATTAAAAAATCTAAATTAGGTATCCATTGCTTACTTTTAATATAAAAAGCTTTATGTAAAAGAACAATATTTAATTTACAACATAACATTGTACCTAGGCACGAAAAAAATAAAATACCTACTATCAAGTTTATCAAGAAAATTAAGAGTTGTATATTTTTATATAAAAAGCAAACACAAATAACAAATTATATTCCATTTTGTGTTCTTTTTCATTTATCTAGAGGCCATGGTGATATTTATAAAAAAAGTTCAGTTTATAAAAAGGCATTTGTTAAATATAAAGACTTTTATAAACCTACGAACATGTCGTTTAAAAAATAATCTGAAAACAATTAAATCAGTAGTACCTAAGTAACATTTTATGTAGTACATAATTTTATGCAGTAGGTACCTATTTGAAAAATATATAGTTATTAATTTAAAATTACATAACAGTGAATTACAATTAATAGTGCCATTTTTAAGATAAAGTTTTAAATAACTGTCTAAATAATATATTATATGCAAGAAAACTATTTCATTAACCATAACTTATTATGTCACTAATCGGAGAGTACTTACATTAATCTATGATGGACTAAGGCGTGTACACTCCCGCTGACAGTAGCGGACGGGTATTTCCACGGAACTGCGTATACCTATTTCATATTTGTCCTTTTCAATTTTTAAATCATTGTTATTAGTTATTACTTATATCGATTAAAAATAAAATTATTTTATTTTATTCGCATACCCAATATTACACATTTCCAGTAAAATATTATTTTGTACCTAGTTTTAATTTTGCTTAAAGTCCATTTTCAATTTTCAATTTACAAATTTAAAACCTTAAAAATACGCCCACAAAAATTATACACCCGGGGATGAATCTCCGACTCCCCCCCCCCTTAGATCCGGCCCTGGATTTGATTTATGAATTATATTTAAAATGTATGTAGATAGTGCTACAAATTGACAATCTAAATGAATTATTGTTACTAACATGAGTAGGTACCATTTGATATTTTCAATTTTATTTCATGCAATCATTGTAAATATAAAATAGGTGTAGGTACGTATCTAATTAAATGTAATCAATAATTATTACTTCAATTTAACACCGATAATGTACTATTATAAAGTATCCACTATAATACTTACTAAAGACTATTACACATACTGGATAGTATAATATAGATTTCTATAAATATAATATTTATACGGACAATTATAATGAATCACCATAATTAGTTACTACTCAATTAGAAACAATAATATTATGTTATGTTATCACATTAATTAATATTTTTTTTTATGATTAGTTACCATAATTTTATCAAATTATAATATGATTTACTACCTAAACTATATACTTGTCATCAGTGTGGGAATTATCTAGATAAGATTTTTTCAAATAAATTATCTTTTAAAGTATCTAGATAATTATGTTATGATTTATCTAATGTTTATCTAGCGATGATTGTTAAGTAAAAAGTGTACCTAAACATTTGTATTACTTGGTTGAGTAATAAAAGTGAGTTGTGAGTTGTGACTGTATTTAAGTAATTAAATCATGGATCGTTTTATCACTTCCACATCGAACAAAAAAATTCGTTTGGCAGTAGAAGCTCAAAATGTGGACGACCCAACAACTAATTTTTCTACTCAAGTTTCACTTATAAATGCACCTACACCTTATTATAAATATTTATTTGATGAATTTTATAAGCTTCAAAATGTGGAAAACCTTAAAGTGACAGCTGTTTGTCAAAACTGTCCTAAAGTTGTTAGTGGGTCCACAAAATCAAGTGGAAATTTTTTAAGCCATATAAAGGTAAGCTTAATTATTTAAATTTAATTTGATTTAAAAAAAAAATTGATTAACAATACTTAAATACCTAGTTTGTTTATTAAGTATATGTAGATACTTCATACTTATCTTGTTGATACAAATCAATACTTAAGAAATTAAGGGCCATATTACTAGTCTATGCTTATGAATAAGTAGTATTGCTTAACCCAACTTTGATAATTTTAAAAATAAATGTTGTGATAATAACTAAAAGCAATAGGTAGTAGGTATCGATCAACCTTAATTTAAGTATTAATTTTTCTTTTCTTAAGCCAAAGTCTTGTTTATGAATGTTATTTGAGTCATAACTCATAAGTATAACTTAAGCAGTACTTATTCTTAAGCATCGATTATAAATATGGCCCTTAGATTAATAGGTACACCTTGACTTCATAGTGGTATAGATTAGCACCCCCTCATATTTTATTAGATCAGATTAACCTCATTATCATAATTCAATATTTGTAAAATTTATATACTAATGATTAGCATTCAGCAATTCAGCATCCAAAAATACCATATGTTGTTGCTATATAGTAGCAGTTTACTACTTAGACTTAATTTTAGAAAAAAATGTTGGTTTAGCTATATGGTCATGGATCCTATATTTTTTTACCTAACAAATCAATTTTGTCTTGCTGAAATCACAGTTTTTTTTTTTTACAATTAAAACTTAATATACTTAAAAAAAAGTCATACATCATGATTAATTAAATATATAATAATGTTAATACAACTTTCTATAAAAAATAATTTGATTTAATTTGAATTTAAATAAATGCATTACCTAAAATGTATCACTATTCAGTGTATTCACAATTGAAATTTGCTTTAAATAATACTTTAACAGTTATATTATTATTTAAAAACAAAATAGAACCTCATAATATCATACTTATCGCCATTTGGCTTATTAAAGCTGATGTTTTACTGATAACTGATAAGTCTTGGCTGTCTTGCAATCATGAAGTAATTGAAAATAAAAAAATATTTTTAATATAAGGACAAAAATAAAAACAAACAAGATATCTAACTGATTTAAGTAACTTTAACAGGGCTTTATTATATATAGGTAGTAGGTACTATTATTATTATTATTATTGTTATTATTGAACCATATTTTAATCTTATAGTTGAATTTATCTAATACCTATTTACAGAGAAAACATAATTCATTAATGCCTAAAGTAGAAAATGCTAGAAAAAAAAAAGATCAAGTAACATCAACAATGATTCAAACAAAAATCTACGATGCTCCAAAAGTTTCAAAAGAACTGGTTAGTAACTATCTATACTTTAATATACCTACTAAAAATTTAAGCCTTGAGTATATCAACTGCAGTTTTTATTTTTGTTATTGTGGAATGATTTTGGGTCAATTCCAAAATGTAAATACGTTTTAAATAAAACCATTTGAATAATTAACAATTTTATAATATCTTGAAGAAAATTGAAATTATTAAGTCAGAAGTTAACTTGAAAAAACAAGACTCAATAAAGAAATTAAAAAAACTTTCTCGTTTAAAATAACTTTAAAAAAAAAAAAAAAAAATTAGCAATTATATAAATACAACTACCTATTTTATACACATTTTATGTTTTTTTTTTATAAATTATTATATAATAATTATTATTTTATTGCAGGTGAAGGATTTAGTTTTTAACTACATCGTTGAAGAAATGAAACCATTGGCCACATGTGAAAAACCATCATTTAAGCGGTTGATTCGAGGCCTAACATCTGACTTTATTGTACTTCCATACAGAAAAGCTCTTGCAAGTGAACTAAACCTTAAATATAAAGCTTATGTAGAAATGTTAACTGACTATATTGAAAAACAAAGTTTTGTGTGTGTTACTGCTGATATTTGGAGTGCAAACAATAAGAGCTATTTGGGAATGACTTGCCATTTCATTGATGAAATTAACTACAATAGGTATTCTTACATATTAGCTTGCAGGCGTATAAAAGGAAATCATACTTATTTAAATATTGCCAAAGTAATTAATGAAATAATACAGGACTTTAAAATTGAAAATGATAAAATTACCCATGTAGTTACTGACAATGCCTCAAATTTCGGTAAAGCGTTTCGTACATTTTCAAAACAATATATTGTTACTGATGATACACATATTTCTGATTCAAACTATTTAGGCTTAATAAGTTGTGATGACTCAGATAGCGATGATAACATAACCATAAGCAGTGATGATGATGTAAATAGTTCTAATCTTGAATTTGACGTTGTAGATTTGTCTTCATTGATATTAAATTATGAAGAAACTATTACTAATACCATTTCTCTACCAAGTCATATAACATGTTCTGCACACACTTTAAATCTAATAGCCTCTGTTGATACTGCCAAAATAGTTGATCAAGCTTATAATTCAATTTCAAAAAGTACATTTAAAAAGTTATCATCATTTTGGAATCTTCTTAGTCGAAGTACTGTAGTCTCAGATAAAGTTTTTGACTTATGTAGTTGTAAATTCCCAGTTCCAAATTTAACAAGATGGAATTCTATGTATGATGCTGTACATAAAGTAGTTACAAATAAACAGAATTTAGTCTTGGTGTTTAATGAGTTAAAAATGAAAAAAATGAAAAAAATGAATGGAGTTTCTTGGAAGAATATTGTAAGGTAATGGGTCCACTTGCAATTTCATTGGATAAATTGCAGGGTGAAAAGTCTTGTTATTTAGGTTTTTTTGCCCCCACTATACTGGCATTAAGACTTTTGTTAATACAGATGAATGACTTGGTCCACTGTAGACCTTTATGTTTCAATATTATAAGTAGCTTAGAAAAAAGATTTGATTATATATTAGATTTAAAGAAAGTTAAAAGCAAATCATTTATTTTATCAGCTATAAGCCATCCAAAATTTAAATTATCCTGGGTACCTGATAGATACAAATCCTATTGCAAACAAATATTCATTGACGAGTGTAATTCAATTAAAACTGATAAAGATGCCGCTTTGAATACAAATGAAAATATAGATAGTGATTGCAGTGACCAAGAATTTTTTCAAATCCTATCAGAGAATTGTTTAGATGTGGAAATAGATATTCACAGTAATCGTAATAATATTAATGTTCAAGCTTTGGAATATTTAGATTCAAAAAATAAAGATTTTACTGTTCTTAATTCATTTTCAATCATAAAAAAAATTTTTTTAAATATAATACAACACTTCCCTCTTCCGCACCAGTAGAGCGTTTATTTAGTAGTGGATCACAGATCATGACACCGAGGAGAAATCGTTTGAATGATAAAACATTTGAGATGCTCTTGTGTTGTAGATGTCAGAATCTTAATTCAAACAAGTTATAATGTCATGTAGTTTTCATAATTGCTAAGGTTTACTGTGTTTCAGTATTAAAATGATGGCATTAAAACAGAATTATATACATTGTTATTTATTTTTTTTTATTATTATTATTATTATACAAATGTAATTTATAAATGTATTATAATTTTTTTTTGTTTTATGAATTTTTAAAAATGTTGTTTCCTATAATAAAACAATACAATTATTTAGCATTCAACTATTTCTTACCAGACATTGATTATAATGTATTATTTACTATTTATATGTTTTAAATATTTACGCATCTAAATTAAGGTTCATCCTTGGTAAGGTAATTGGTTTAATATGATTTACAACTTACAAGTGGCTATAGTCTATAAGTACATAGGCATTTGACAAGATTAATTAAGAACCAACTTTTTCTTGGGATGATATAAATTAATAATTTTTTACTTAATTAATATGTATTAAAATGTATGAATTATTATTTATTCATTATTGTATTCACATTTGTATCACTTAGTAGGAGTATAAATATTATATTATTATTATTAAAGAATCACCTAACAATCTAACTACACCATTTTGAAAAGTGGTTATTGGTTTAAATGTTATGATATTTCATTCTTAAGTATTAAAATAGTTTAATATAAAGGCTCGATCCGTTATTATCATAAATATTGTCATCATGCCATTGAACTAAATAAATAAATAATGCAAATAAGTTATAAAAAAATAATTATTATCTATATTTTTATCTAGATAAATTCTACGTATGTTATCTTTATCTTTATCTAGATAATATTTTGTTAAAATTATCTTATCTTATCTAGATAATTTTTTGGTTATCTATTCCCAACACTGCTGCTTACTACCGTGTACGTTTTTGCGCGATCGCCGTGATCGGAGAGTCTAAGCTCCGGTAGATTCTGTGTCGTGTGTTAAGTCCGTGCAGTCCACATTGACAGTCCCGCAGTCTTTGTCTGTGATCATCGTGAACTGCGCTATGTCCATTGAGGTGGGTCGTCGTGTGACATCAGTCCATCGCAGGTTGCTGTTCGGTCTAAAACCGCCATAGGGGCCAATGCAGTGAGCCACCCGTGCTGCCGCCGCACGACTTAAATTTACTGTTATAATAGCCACCGCCACCGTTGAAACGACTCAAATAGACCGGATATCGGTCCAAGTCTTTGCCGCAACCCGCACACGGAGAAGTACACGAACATTGCAACCACCGCTGCTACTCACCTACGCGCATCTACCGTCGTCGTCACTGGGTTTTGTTAATTGTTATTTTTATTCCTATCATGATCGTGTGAACGATATTTTATACGTATCTTTTTCAGTACCTACGCCGAAACAGAGAGACGTCTCCGCCGGTTCATTATTGTTATCGTGGAATATTTAATATATCATTGTGCTACACGTACCTATCAATCAATTAATCTGCCCTAAAGTTTTATTTCGCAAGAGTAATGGACTTACTGGTGACTTAAGGGTGTCACCATCCATATCATCAGCTAGGCTTAGGCGTATAATGTAGCATAGGCGACCACTGTCGCAAATTTAGTATCCAACGAAAAAAAAAATTTGTCGATACGATTTTGTAAAATTGATTATAATTGTAGAATATTGTGATTATTATAATCGTAGAAGCCAATTATAGTCTACCCAGAATATATTATTTATTCACGAGCCGCTACTGAATTCGACTGTCGTCATAATCAGAAGTCTTTAATCTTTATACCCAAAATCGATTTTTTTTTAACATTATTATTATTTTTATTTAAGCACAGTCGTAAATATATAATTATTACGCAATAACATTAAATAACATAAATTTTAAAATTAATATAAATATATACTATAGCTATCAGGGCATAAGATACATCTAATTTCAGGGGACACACCACATGCTTATTAATTTAACTGTTACCCTTGGGCTTTGACAGATTTCTAAAGCAAAACAGACATGTGAGGGTTGAACTCCTAAAATCACCTCTCTTTTATATACTAGGTACTTACCTTACACATTAAAATTTGACACATCTTTGTCATTCAGAGGACAAACTTTGATTTTCAAGTGACACAAAGTGTGTCAGGGGAAAAAGTATTTTAGCCCTCGTGAGCTATGAAAAAAAATGTTGAAGAATTATATTAGTTCAAATTTTATTTTTTAGAACATAAAGAGTAGGTACACGCTTCATATTTATTTACATGCATATAAAACTGACAAAGAAATTGTTCTAAAAAAACAAAGTTTGAGCACTAATTACTTTTCTTCGTCGTTGTTGTATTCTTCACCAGTGTTGTAGCTGAAGCTGTTGCCATTACTGTTGCTGTTGACTAGTAGACGCGAATAATCCTCCGCAGGTGGCCAATAATCCTCAAAACTGGTTTCTTTTGGATAATATTTCTTTATATTCTCAAGACTGATCACTAAGAAAGAGTTTTTTTTAAACAATTCATTGTTGATACACTGGACTAGACAACAGAACTTGATATAGGCCATGTTTAAATGATCTATTTCTATAGCATTACGAATGTCGATACTTTTGAAGTAATATAGCGGAACATATTTTTGGTTATCCTTAATACAATATGGCACAATTTCCATACGGTTAATACGTAGAAAACCGCATTTTTCTGTTGACTTTTTTATTTTTTAATTCTATTATAACCACTTTTAGGAATGTATACAATTCATGACACCTTTCTAAACGGACTACTTGATCTTTTCCTGCGACAAACATTTCTGTCCCATATGCAGAGTCAGTATGAAATACGTTGATTTCATTTAATAACTTAGCTTCAGAACCAGTGATAATATGACTATTTACTGATAAGTATTAATTTATATCTACATGTAAATAATGTATATAACTGGCGAGTAGATGAGTTTGAGCCATACGTAATGATACAAAATATAAATGTTTGCCATTAATCAAACGTGTACGGAACGTGGCAGCTGTCGATTGATTTCCAACCAAATCTAACTATATTGAACAAAAGAACATAAAATATAGGTAAAGCATTTTTATAGGACATTTCAAAAAAAGTATTAATTTCTGGTTACTAACGTTTGTTTAAATCTTCTAGATCATTTTGTATTATCGGTGCATTGGTTGTACTTGTTGAGCCTTTGTCTGGATTACCCCTAGCAAATTGTTCATGTGTTTTCTTTAACTCCATCGCCATTTCATGGATTTCATTTGCATATGGTTCATTTTTAACTGTAATTGAATTATACAATTCTGTTTTAATATAATTAAATTATAGGTAACATAAATAATTTAAATTCCAAGAACATTTTTCTATTTTTTTTTTTTTTATACATTTCTTTAAACCCATTCTAACTAAAATTAATAAATCATGTGTCCAGATATTATACAGAAGTTCTACTTTTGCAGAAATGTGGAACAACACGATCAGCGTTACTCATGTTCGCCATGGGAACTACCACTATGCTCCATCTTTATCTTTTAGCTTTTAGTGTAGGTTTATGGGTAACCAATGCATAATATAGAAAACTAATATGATAATGTGTTGTTTAACAATATGTGATTAGACTTAAACTTTTACTAGATTATTAGTAAGACAACTTAAACATCATCACAATTCACAATAACACAATATTACTACAACTATAATATTATATATACGATATTGACCAATGTTTTTATATTCGGTTGACTGGATTGACTTGTTCAATCATGTAGAGTTCTAAAGATAATGTATCATAATATAGTTAATAGCAGCTTTTTGGTTTATAACATTAATTTATAAATTTTGTTGAAATGTTCTAATTAGGTACATAGAATTACGTTTATTTTACATTATTAATTTATAATACCAAGGTACCTACTATTTTAATTATGTAGATTAGAGTAAAGTACTTTTTTATGATATTTTTTCAACAAAAAAAAATGATGATTGACTATAATTATGCTAGGAATGAATGTAGATTATCTTTGATTACTCTTGATGCACGACGTGTATACATTTTATTATTATCTGATTTGTCTTTAAATTTAAGTATTTTCTTATGACATTATATTTTATTTAAATTGTTAGAACCTAGTCAGTTGGTATTTTGATAAACTTATTAAAATAAATTATTTATTGTCTATTATAATGAATTAATATTGTATTGATTAATAAACAGTGTTGTAAAGTACTCATGTTGGTATTCAAATAATTTTTCAAGTATAAAATAGGTACATGTTTAAAATTTTAGAAAACAGACACAAAAGAGCTGATTGAGTGTTATGAAGTACCAGATAAACCATAGCTGGTAGTAGTGAATAGATTTGTTTCATTTTCAAGGAAAAAACTATGTTTTGTTAATGGATTATTTCTTCAAATTCATAGAATTTGTAATGATACAAAAATTAACTAGTCGGAACAAAATTAATGAAAGAAATTAAATGGAATTTTTCCAGGCATTGTGTACCTGATATTATTAGGTCTGACAGTGGTACTCAATATACATAGTAAAGTTTTCAAAAATTTGTAAATGAGTGGTAATAGAGCACATAGTATCAAGCTCATCTAATGCACAATCAAATAGAAAGGTAGAAAGATATATTCAAACATGGGAAAAAATGTTGATCAAGGCAGATGAATATAACAAATAAATATATGTATATAGCGATATACCAATAAGTAGTCAATTTTTCATCTCCAGCAGTTATATTAATGGATAGGAAAATAACCGGGTTGTTACCTATAGAAGAGAAAATAGAAAAATATGCTGGGGTCAAGAGAAATATTGACAGTGATCGAAATGGCTCAAGATAAGTGGAGGGATGCCTTACAATTCAGATTTCCTGATATCATCATAACATTCATAACATTCTTTATACCTTGTATAGTATTTTTTTTTTATATAGTTCACATTTTGTTTATGCATCAGAATACTACAATCTCTTTTCGATCCTAAATAATCTTTAAAACTAAACAAATAAATAACATATTTTCAAATTTTCAAAAAAAACTGATAAAATATTTTATTATAATATTTTTCTGTGGAAATTTTAGATTATATAGTTAAATTGTAAATTGTAATTAATACTAACAATATAATATGTAATATGACAAACTATATTAGTATTTATTATTATTATTATAAAGTATTAATTAATATTAAAGTAAAACATTTTTTGTACTTAATCTAGCAAACACTTTTTCTTAGTTAAAATTATTAAGTATTATAAAAAAAAACTTAATCTCTTATAATAATGAATATGTAGATTACATTAATTGCTCCCAAAGACTGTACTCACTTCTGTACTCACTGTCTCAGCTTTATTAGATGATGCTTTCATTATTGCTTGAGTAGAAATCAATGAATCGTCGATTGGGTTTACGTTTGTTTTGTTTAACCAATTTAATAAAGACATGCTTAAGATATACTTATTTATCCACAGTCTAATAGTCTATACTTATAACTTTGAGAATATCTACTGGCGTCGAACACTAACGTGCTAATACTAATACTATTGTAGTATTGTAATAATGTCTAGTATAATCAATTACTACCTACTGAATACTGACAATCTGATAATCATTATCAAAAGTATACATGTTTAATTGTGGCCATTACACTCATAACCAATATTCTATCCATGGGCTAAATTTAGAAATTGATCGACTCACGTTCACGTATACACATCTACTTATCAGTTATCAACAAAATATTGTCAGAAATGACGTTTAGATATTTTAGCATATTGCTAGTTGCTACGTCCCTACTTATTATCATCAATATTGTTATTATTTTGTGATATTAAAATATTATGTTATTAGCTCTAAACACGACTAAGGTATATGGTATATTATCATTATGTAAATTCTTAATCCGTGGCTCTAAATACGGGTATAGATAATATGATCGCGAAACGGCCTATACGAAAAATAAAAGTTTTCTTATACATAGGTATAAATATAAAAATCATAATAATTATTTCATTTTAAAACACAAGTCTTAGGAGGAATGCGTTATTCTAGACAAAATAAGTAGAGGGATGAAAAATGTAAATACAAAAAAGTAGAGGGATGTCATCCCTACGTATCCCCCCCCCCCACTTCGACCACTGATATTAAGTTAGAAATAGATGACAGTTTCATTGTGTTTGCACATAAAGTTGCTTTAGTATCAGCTAGTCCATATTTCCGTGCGATGTTCACCAGTTTTGCCGAAAGAGATGGAGATGTTGTAAATTTAAAAAAATTTGACTCCAATATCTTACAACGCTTGGTAGATTATATTTATAGTGGTGAAATTATGGTCACCAAACACAACAGACAGGTAGATATGTGATATTATTATTTAATTTTTGATAGCCATAGGCTATGTGTTAAATATTTGCATGTGGTGATTAAACTGCAACATAATATGAATTTGTGGTTTTTCGGTATACCTACCACACAAAAATTAAAAAATAAAAAGATGGGCAAGAGGGCACCGTTCTGCTTTACGCATTAAGAGTCTAGTAGGTCACTGTAATGGATTGTGTTAAATTTGAATTCAATGCATATCATAAACTATTAAAGATAGTATATTGTTATACTATTCTTAAGTTCAATTTATGTTATATTATTTACCCATAGTCATTTCAGATTGGTTTTTATTCCAAAATAAATAAATTTATATATATTCATTGCATTGCAAGAAAAACTTTTGAGCGAAGATGAACTGAAAAAGTTTAAATAATTATAATTATATTTTGAAATTTTTTATAACTTAAATCGTTATTCTCTGTTTTAAATATGTCCAATTTAGTTTAAATCTATTAAAGAGACCGTTTATATAATATAAAAAATTATTATTTTCATTTTTGTTTACACTATAAAATAGGTACTTGAGAAAATTTGTTTTAGATTTTAAATTTTTTTATTCAACTAAAAACAATTGTAATTATATAAACAAGACTAAATGATTTTAACCCTAGTTATTTTATATTATAATCAAAATTATTTAAATTCGTTATTATTGTTTATTTGTTTAGGTTTTGTTACCAGCTGCTAATCTCTTACAGTTGGATTATGTTAAAGGTGTATTCGTTGACTTTTTGCAAAAACATCCTTTTTGGGCTTTTTTGGCTTTTCATAGACTTTTTGTAATATTTCAACTCGCTTTAAAATTAAAATATAATCAGAAGCCTATGAGATGCCCTAGATAATTCCCTCTAAATCTTAAACTAACCTATATATACATCTTAATTAATAATTTACCAAATATTAATTTTTTTTATATCAAATAGCAAATTTAATGTCGTATATAATAATAATAAGCTTATCTAATCGACTAAAATACATCTAAATACAAAACTATTAGATCAATAAAAATAACAGAAATATTCTTATTATTATGCTATTGGAATATTTGTATTTGCATTTTAATACTATTATACCTATTTACGTCAAGTCAAAAAAAATGTTTGCTAATGTAATTTGTTTTAGTTATATATTAATTTAATTATCATTATTTGTTGTAGATATTTGCATGTGTTATTAATTGGATAAATCATGAATTAGATTGTAGACATGACAGTTTGCCTAAATTAATGGAACAATTTCGTTTGTCATTAGTAGCCCAAGAGTTGTTGATCAACCTCTTATTTAAAATAATCCTAGTTGTATGTTTTTTTCATTATTATGCTTTTACTATAAATTTACAATCCTATATAATAATTATAATATTTTTAGGTAAAGATTTTGTCATTGAAGCTTTAATTTTTCATTATGTAAAGAAACATCTGCACAAAACTATGCCACAAACAATTTGTAATTCACCTAGACAGACTGGACCTAAAGTATTATTGAATTCAGATTCCAAATTATCTTTTCAATATCATTTTATCTACTAATTTTGTTTTTGCAGTTTCTTCTTGCCATGCATGATGTGTCAGATAAGAGGAAGAGTTATACAAGCTGTTATGATCCATGAACCAAACTATTGTATAAAGCAATGGAAATGGGTGAGAGGTTTGGAGAAGGATGTCGTCTAGCCTTAATGAAAGAACATTTAGTTTTTGTCTTCGGTTATAAATATTTTAACCCAAGATCAATTGAAATTCTTGATTTATTTTCACAATCATTCCAATGGAAATCAACAGTTGACATGGTAGTCCATCAAACTTATTTCGGATTTGGTGTCTTAGATGATCATATTTATTCTGTAAGTTATACCAATAGGTTACTTAACCTATAACTAATTTTGTGTTGTATATATATATATATATATATATATATATTAATAATATTAAATGATAGATTGGCGGTGCACTTGGTATTGATTATTTTAATAGTGCAGAGGTTTTTTGACGTGAGTATTCAAGAATGGCGATTAATATCTAATAAGTCTACTGAGAGAGGGGACCACGGTGTTGGAGTACTCGATAATCTTTTGTACGTGGTAACATTTTTTTTTAATTAGTTTTTTTTTTGAATACCTACATTTCATTAATTTAATTCTGTAGGTGGGAAGTTATAACGACCAATTTTCTTTGATGTCTGTTTAAAGCTACAATCCCAGCCTTGACACACGGATACCAGTCATACAAATGTCTACAAAACGCTGAGTCCCTGTTATAGGAGTCTTGGACGGTGTAATGTATGCTATCGGTGGTGCCTTTCAGAAACTTGGAAGTTCAGTGTGTCTTAAAAGTGTTGAGGCCTATTCGCCAATTACTAAAGTTTGGTTTCCTATTGTAAATATGCACTTATCCAGATTCAATTCAAGTAACTATAAAAATTTATTTTTTAAGAAAATCTTTCTAATGAATTTACTGAATTTAAATTGAATTTTTAATTTAGGTGTTTTCATATTTAATGGTTTGTTGTATGTTATTGGTGGATCTGATGAATTTTTGGATTCTATAGAAATCTATTACCTTAATACCAATACCTGGATCTTGGAACCATGGCGGAAAAGTTTAGTGAATGTTCATGGGGCAGTAGTCTTTGATATGACATCACATTTAAGAACTCATTAGTTTATACATGATCTTGTTGGTTGTTGTATATATTATATTCATATTAATTTATAGTTCATGAACACGTGTTAAATATTTTGTACATTTTTGATTTTGTGAATTGTGTTAAGCCACTTTGATCGCCACTGGACGTTAAAGTTTTAATGAAAGTGCTTATTATAATTAATTTGTTCGTTTATTTGTGTACGCTTGTGATCGGTGTGTACGACAGAATTTTTGAATAAAATGGTTTTAAATTATTTAAATTTTCTAAACGATCTACATATTTTCTTTAAATATTCTAGTGAAAATAAGGTTTATTTATTTGCAGAGTATCAGCTAATAGTGTAATACTATAGAATTGACAACAGTATTTTTGCCCTAAATAATTTACAGTAAAGGAAGGAAGGTTCTCATTTGAAAAACAGATATTTGTATCGACACAAGACACTCCTTAAGTAGTACAAAAAAATGTATGAATTTGAAATAATTTGGTTTACTCCAGTAGATGCTTTAGTAAGTATAAATTACCATTATATATCGGAGAATAATAAGCAAGTGTTGTCTGCATAATATGTTATTAACGAGCCATATATTTGCAAATTGATAAATTATGTTAATTTGTTATACTATGTTATACTATAACAACTTATACGTAACAGTTAGTTTTGTGCGTTACAGCGTCGTACAAACTACAAATAACGTGAACGTTTGGTTTGGTCTAGTGAACAACATCTCCTTCTTTCACAACACACACACCAAATATATTATTTTTCATAATATAGACACCAATATAAATAATTTAAAAAAGTTATAATATTAATATTTACGATGTACCTACCTTGTAAGAATATTACAATTATTATTAAAATTTGAAAATACCTGCGTGCAATCACCATTTGTTTTAAATAGTGTTAATGACTATTAATAATATTATTTTTTCCAATAAAATAATTTTTAAGTCGAGGAATAGAAAATAAATCTCGCCAGTAATATAAATACGAAAGGTGTTATTTACAACCATTTTTGTGTGTAGGATCAAGCTTGGAGTAGGTATATTATGTACAAATGTGCACATAAATGTCATCAGTTTAATGCTATGCATAATTATAAATTATAATACTTAGTTATACGGTTAAATATAATACACACATATATATACATAATATGTACAGTAAATATTTGTAGAGCTATCTTATGTATATGTACTAAGTTGTTTTTAATAATTAGTATATAGGTAGGTACTAAACAAATATTATAAATACATATTATATAGGTTGTAATATAAAAAAAGATGGTTAAGTAGGTGTCGCTCTGCTGTACAGTAGGTTACAAGTTGGTCACTGTAATGGATAGTATTTAATTCGAATTCAATGATATATTATCCTTGTATAAGAAAAAGAGCGTTATTCTATGATATTTGTCGTATACACCACGCAAAGGCTTGACGTAAGTAACAGGTTTATTTCGGTTTCCGATTCCCAGACCGTCAAACGATTTAGTAGTTATCGACACCTGCTGTATGAGATTGTTTAAATTCTCCTTTTGGTGACCACGATAACGAGTAGCGCACAAAAGGATAATTAAATAATTAAAAAAGGTACAACAATATACAACACTAAGGTTGCTTTACTCTCAAACAATAAATATCCAATGTTGTAAAAATATGAACTTCAAACGCTCATAACTATTTAATTTGATTTGCTTGTATATCTATTTTTTTGTTGGTAAAGCCAGACAAACTTATGGGGAATCTTTTATTACATTTTCAAATACATTTTTATTGACATTCATAGAAAAAAAACTAATAAAATTGGAAACTGAAAATGTTCAAAACAAATCAAAATATTTTGAAAATTTTATCGTGTATAGAATACTTTTACAAACAACCAGTTTTATGTATATAGTACGTTCAGAGTTACACCAAAAACCAAAATCGATTTTGTCAAAAAATATTATCTGTGGAACCCTATTATACGCAACTTTTTTTTTAGCTTTTTCTATTAAGCTTTCAACAATAAGTTATTACAGTTCGACAATTAGAACCCCTAATTTGTTTCAATAGTTTTAATGCATAATTTTATGTGAGGATTATTTGAATTAAAAATTATAGCAATTCATATAATAATAATGTATAATATACTTTATTTACTGCAATAAATATTTTAAATAACAGACAAACAGGACTTCACAAATATAAATCATTCACTGAAAAAAAAGCACTTCAGTTTCGTGGAACTCTGAAGTGATCTCACACTGTTTAAGAAACGCTGGTAGGTAGGTATAGACTATAGTTACAATATTATATTGATATTTGATTAATTCGATTATAATTGAGTCCTTAAGATATAATTCATAATAAGTAGGTATTTAAGTTTATAAACTAGGATACATTTGTTTTGTAGCAGGTATGGTATAAAGATATAGTTACAATACATTGATAGTTGATCACATATAATTAATTATAAAGCAATCAGTGCTCGAATTGGGAAAAATTAAGTAGAGGAGCTCAATCCAACGATTTAAGAACTGCGTTCCAATGGCGCATTCACTCGACACATACACTTGGGGGCCTTGCCCCCCACACTCCTGCCTTACATACATTTTTTCAGTAACACATTTTGAATTCCAAATAGGTATAATATATTTTGATAGCAATATCTACATCTTACATTGTTACAGTAGAACAAAAAATGAATAATAATCTAGGTAGATATATACTAAATAGATAACAAAACAAATAATTATTGTTTTTGATTCAAAAGAGACCACATATTTTGATAAGCATAAAAAAAATTCAAAAATTCGAAAACACCGATAAATGAAAACCATAACTGAAAATAATAACATTCATTCGGGACACGATTTGAGATAGTACTAGCACACGTCAGTATCTGTGCCTTAGATAATATACTTGTATAATATGATTTATGATATGTGAGCTACTGACTTTATAGGCAAAGCACAGGGTGATATTATAATTAATTAATAAACGAATATCATAAATAATTTTGATATGGAAAATAGTAAGACTTATTATACAGGGTGTCCCATGAGGATTTACCCATTGCGATATCTCCTAAAATAAAGGAGATATCATAATTCTGATATTTTAGTAAGACTCACAGGGACCATAACTACTAATATTTCATGTTTTAATTTATTTTAATGTTTTGGTAAAAAAGTTAAAAATATATATTTTATTTTATTATTTAAAAAAAAAACGAAGATGGCCATTTTGTAGAGTTCATTTTTCTGTAAATATTGACGTTTCAATATTTTAATTTCATTAATCTCCTGGTTTTTAATATTTTTTCTAGTTTTGAAAAAAATGCAAATTAGCGGGTCGCGGGCTACATGATTATACCCGATATACCACTATGTCAGTTTGCTACTACCTATGGTATTAAATAGTTCACTATTTTTTAGAAACTAGAAAAAATATTAAAAATTTTTTTTTTTTGATAAAGGTAGAAAACTTATGGGTAATCTTGTATTACATTTTAAAATCTTAGATTTAAAAGAAAATTTTTTATGAATTCTCAACACAAAATAGTTTGCTAATTTTCGTGATTTTTCCGTATTTTTTTCAAGATTTGTACTTTAAATGCTTATAAATAAAAACTGTGGCTAAGAATTTTTAATTTTTTTCATCTGCCTTTGAAACAATAACCTAGGAGCCTTCTAATAAATTTTCAAGCTTTTTTACTCAACAAATAAAATTTTATTGACATTTATAGAAAAAAAAAAACTAAAAAAAAAAAACTGATAATGTCCGTAAACAGCTCAAAATAAGTCAAAATATTTGGAAAATGTTATGATGTATAGAAAATGAAAATATAAACAACCAGTGAAAATTTTATGTATCTACGGTCATTTGTTTTAAAGTTACAACAAAGAACAAATTCAATTTTGTGAAAAATCGATTTTGCGTAAAAAGTCCCGTTTTTCCTTAATTTTTCTTTTGTTTTTCGTGGCGCTTTTGAAAATTACTGGGAATTTTAAATTTTGACTTCCTCAATACACCAACGATATTCACTTTCCAATCGAAAAAGATACTGAAGTTTAAAATCAAAGCATTATTTCGACTACTTATCGTGTACACAGACACAAAAAAAAATTTAAAAAAAAATAAATAAAAAAAATATAAAATAAAAACACACATCATTGTAAAATCAATACATTCATCGTTCCACTCAGAATCTAATAAACTAAAAAAATTTAAAACTGACAATGTCTGTAAAGAGCTCAAAGAGAGTAAAATTATTTTCAAAATTGTATTGGTGTATATAAAATGCTAATAAAAACATTCAGTGAAACTGTCAAGTATCTACAGTCATTTGTTTTTTAATTACATCAAACATGAAAATCGTTACATGAGAAATCGAGTGAATATCAAAATGTTGTAAAAATATGAATTTCGAACGCTCATAAAAATGTAATTTGATATGCTTGTAGAGATTTTTTTTTTAAGGTAGACAAACTTATGGATAATCTTGTATTAAATTTTCAAATCTTATATTTAAAATGAAAATATTTTATAATTTGCAAATTTTCGTCATTTTTACGTGTTTTGTCAATATTTGAACTTTCAATGCTGATAAAAATAAACTGTGACTATGAATTTTAATTTTAATTATCTGCTTCTGAAACAATATACTAGGAGCCTTCTATACGATTTTTAAGCTTTTTCCTTAATAGAGGGTGTTGCCGCGACGACCAGTCTTTATCTCTCTCCCTCTTCCTCGTCCTCATCTAACCGTTACTCGTTAGGTATGTGATTTATAATCACCTTTATAAAATATTAATTATTATTATTGTTATCGTTGTCGCCATATCGTCTTTGTTTTTATATCATCTGTTTTAATGTTTGTTGTGATTACGCGGCTAACGCCTTTGTTATTGTTATAATTTTTTGTTACCGATAACTGTTGTTAATTGTTATACACATCTACGTACTTTTATTAACTCTGAAAAGTATTGTTTTGTTTATTCGTTGTTAATTGTTTTTCTTCTGCTATTGAAGCAACGCGGAATTGTTTGTTTTTGTTGCCACTGCGGCAACACACAAAAAGAAAAATATATTATATTATCTGCACGGTCATTGCGACAAGAATTTTGTACCGGCCGAGTCAGTGCGACAAGAAAGTTGTTATTATAATAAAGCACCATCATTACCAGCATTTACGTGAGTTTTATTGTATTTGTGGTTGTGTATTACTGTCGGGTACTCGTCGACACCAGTTAGTCATTGAGACATCGCTGGACGGGGCTCTTCCATCGCCGAGATCGGGGTTGGTGCCATCATTGATTGCGTAAGACCGCCAGCACCCTCCGTGGTGTGTGAGAGGCCGCCAGGGTCTTCGAGTTCATTCACCGTCGGCTGTCATTCATTGCAGTCATCACCCACATCGTCATCATCATCGTAGGTTTAAGTGTAGATTTTAAGTATTCGGCCGATTTATGTGAGCTTGGTGGTCATTGCACCAGACCGATTCCGACCACCAAGACATCCCCCCTGTATATTACCTAAACTCATCTTCCTCATTCCCGTGCATAAATTCAACTTCCTTGGTCCAGTAATTTTAAGTCTTTGGTCCCCTCCTATCGTCGTCGTCGTCGTATCTGGTTGCCTACCCAGTCATTCTAAGGCAGTAAACATTGAGTTGCCTACCCCGTCGAATATAAGGCAGTGCACATTAAGTTAACCATGCCAACCATCCCAGGAGAGCGTCATCACAACTTGTAGTCTACATATTAATTAAACAACATTGTAGCAAGTCCAAGTAGCAACAGAGGGGTTGGTGGTAGCTGGTGGGTCCCCCAGTAAATGTAAAATGATTTACTCAATAAGTAGTCCATAACGATCTGAAATATAATTAATTATATTATATTAATACATTATTATGCATTAGGACTTGGGATATTTGTAACTTGCCTCTGGAAAATGTATAGTTCGCCACGCGACTGAACATGATTAATTAAACTAAATAGGTACACATTACCAATGCCATGTAGTAAATATCATTATTAACTATAAATACTATGGTATTTAAAATCAATGGTAATTTAGGTATATACGACTCATACGTACCAATTGTCAACTACCAATAATACATTATTTACGTAAGTACCGAGGTGTTTAGGTATATATGCTCAGTATATATATTATGTTATAATAATATGTATTATACCTATCTATAATTTAGAATTTTTATGAGTTTAAAATCGTTATTCTTACCTTTTTAATATATATTTTCGTCACCTAATAATTAAAATGTGTACGTTTATAAGTGTTTCAGAGTAAGTTGTCTAATAATTGATTCCTAACTAATATGCCTGCAGGGCTGCAGTTATAATGTTCAATACCTAATGTGGGTATCGTCTATTAGTTTAACTAATATAATAGGTAGTTATATATTGGATACCTAGATATGTTTTAAATATATTATAGTTTAGATTTTGATAGTCATATACAATATATACGTATTATATTATATGCTATTAATGTTTTTTAAATTTTACAATGTTTAGAATTCAGTGGTATAGTGAAACTTCCATAAACAGTCAGTAAACTATTGAATATAATAGTATATCTTTTATAGTTTTAGTGTTAATGATATTATACTACCTAAACTCTTAAATAGGTACACTTAATTGCAATTAATACCTACCATTAAATAGAGGTTCTAAATATATCAATTCCTGTATATGTACAGTACTTAATTGATAAAAATAAAAAAAAAAGCAAAATTCAAATACAAAGGGTTAACACAGTATGAACCAAAACCGAAACTGAAACCGAAATTTTTATATTTTTGAAAACCAAAACCAGAACCGGAACCAAAAATTTGGATTTTTGAGAACCGAAATAACATACTTTAGTATTGCAATGTACTACCTTGGCTTAAATACAAACATTTTTTTGACAATTATAAATTTTTAAAAACTTTTGCAGTATAACATTATTAGTTATTTTTTTATTTATTTTATTTATGAATTATGATATAATCATTTACAAGTTGTAAGTGCAGCATTCATTTTATGCATGAACTTATGAAAATTGAAGAAAAAAATGTTCGACGTAAAGACGCTTTTGGAGATCAAAACTTTACATCGAAAATGAAAATAGAGGAGCTAATTTGATAAATAGTATTCAGTCTGATATACACAGTTTCCATTTTCAACATTGTACGAGAATGTCATCAGCTGATTTTGAAAAAATTATTAATCTCATGGGACCAAAAATAATCAAGCAATAGATACGAATATGCTTCCACCCTCATAAAGTTAGCGGCACAACTATGACAGACACATATGCAATACACCCAACAAAATTGTTGGTAACTTGTTGGACATTGTTGGATTACCCCCAGACTTTGTTGGACTTTATTTTTGCCGGTAGAGCTTTTCAAACTTTTGTGCTGCCAACAGCACAAATTTACGTTACCGAAATTTCACCTCTATAAAAAATGTCCAGCTTGATTTGTTGGACATTGTTGGACCACTCTTAAAATTTGTTGGACATTATTTTTGCCGGTAGAGCTTTTCAAAGTTGTGCTGCCAACAGCACAACTTTACGCTAGCGAATTTTCACCCCTATAAAAAATGTCCAGCTTGATTGGGAACTCCACGATGATATAAGCCGAAAAATAAGATGACTCAGCAGTATCAAGAACATTAGTGTAACACCACATATTTTATATTTTATTCGAAATAACCTTGTCATATACCCTTTTTTTTATATCTTAGTTATTTATTAAGATAAAATTCTCATTTTTAATTGTATAACTACATTATATTATATCTTAATCAACTCCTACAAGTTATATTATTTAATTAATTTTTTTTAAAAAAAACGAGGTGGTATTTATGTTTAAATAAAATTATTCTTATTCAATTTTAGACACTTATTAATTTATTGATTAAAAAAACAATGAACAATAATTCTTTTAAAATTATGTTGTTACCAACTGTACAGCAGCGAAACCACTTTACCCTCTACTAATGTTGCAGCACAAAAGTGTCTAACGCTGTATCAGCTAAAATAATGTCCAACAAATTTTCAGAGTGGTCCAATAGTGTCTAACAAGTCAAGCTGGACATTTTTTATAGGGGTGATATTTCGCTAGCTTAAAGTTGTGCTGTTGGCAGCACAAAAGTTTAAAAAGCTCTACCGGCAAAAATAATGTCCAACAAATTTTAAGAGTGGTCCAACAGTGTCCAACAAGTCAAGCTGGACATTTTTTATATGGGTAAAATTTCGCTAGCGTAAAGTTGTGCTGTTGGCAGCATATAAGTTTGAAAAGCTCTACCGGCAAAAATAAAGTCGAACAAAGTCTGGGGGTAATCCAACAATGTCCAACAAGTTACCAACAATTTTGTTGGGTGTATTGTATATGTGTCTGTTATAGTTGTGCTGCTAACTTTATAAGGGTTATGCTTCCAGCTATATCGGTAACATCTATCTTTTACTCTGAGATTTCTTGCCACCGAATATTCATACAGCAGCTTACAATATTTATTTAACAAATCATTTCATGAATAATTCCTGAAGTCTGCGAGACACTTGTTGAAGTTTTAAAGGAATATGTAAAAGTAAGTATAATAAATAGGCAATTTATGGCTGCAGATAGTTTGATGTTAAATTTTATTTTCTGCCGCAATTCACATAACGATTTTTTTAAAAAAGGACAATATACATGCCTATTTAAATTTTATGCTCTGTCAAAAAACAAACACATATTGGTTAACACAATTTTTTTTAATAGGCTATAGTATAATATTAGTAAATTTATAAAATTGCATGTATTATAAGAACAACATTATAACATAATGTGCAATTCGTTTTTGGCAAAAAATTTATATACATAAAAATAACAGTATCTCATCAATAATTATTGTTCACGTGACAACTATTCGAATACGACGATTTGTTCGGGCATAAATATTGTTCGTAAGAAAATAATAATTCGAAAAGATTAAAATAATAAGACTATTATCGTGTAATATATTTTGTAATCCATTCTTCAGTGATGATATTACATTGTTATTACGCATTTTTAACACATATTTGATTTAGTGGCTATAATTGCAAAAACGTTTGATAATCTTATCAATAATTTATCGTTATCGAACTTTATACAGCTGGAGTTGTTAAATTGTGTCCCCCTAAAAAATTCACGGTCATATATTATATGGAACCAGTAAATTACGTCCCCAAAAAAAGGTCACAGTCATTTTTTATGTAAATTGCGGCCAATTTATTTTTAAAACATAGGTACGATATAAATTTCCGGTATAATGAATATTCCGATTTCCAGTCAGCCCATTCAATTCGTCACGCTCAAGCATATCAATATTTAATTAATTATCTTACATTTTAAATTGTACCTTAGCATTGATATGAGTTATATTATATTAAATATAATTGAATACGAATGATTTGTTTCGGTATTATTGCAGTAGACAGTAGTATATTATCTATAACATAATATAAATTAATGTTATTATTACCATAGGCTAGCGCAAACATTTTGGGCAGGGTAGGCCAAATCAAATATAATTAAGATACTTGAACTTTGAAGAAAAAAACAATTTAAATATTTCATACTTAAATTTACCTACTCGATATCACCCACTATTGAAGGTATAACTTATGTAATCATTCATATAATAAAAACAAATATATTTTTATTTTAAAATTAAAAAAGAAATATATTAACTGTACTTACACAGTTTTAAAATTGAAATAAATACAATTTCACAATCATTTATGATAATTTTGTAATATGAAATTTGTGTAATATAAATAAAGCAGTTCGTAAGTTCACTCTTCTTTAGATTGGAGTTAATGTTTTAAATGTCTCAATCACCTCATCGACATCGATATTTGATGTATCTTGCTCGATGAACATAGTCAAGAGTCCAAATTATTATTTATTTATTATCATTGAGCAATGAGTATCAATGTTACTTTTAACTGTTCAATATTTTATGATTTAAAAAATTAAAAACTTGTGACGCTTGCAGGGTGGGCCACGGCCCACCCGGCCCTACTGTGCGCACACCTATGATTATTAGCGTTTTACAATTATTACGTCGTAGATTATTATTTTGGGTACTTCTGATTAAGCTAAAATGACGAATAGAATTCTATAATAATTGTACTACCACAACCTTGCTGTATTTGGTAGACTTTCGAAATATTCATCAATATTTTTAGAAATTCTTTTTTTGGCTTTACCTTTTTTTCCCTATTTTATGAACACCGTAGATTATGAAATTTTAACTGAATGTTGTTATTAGCATTTTATATACACTATAACATTTTAAAATATTTTTACTTATTTTGAGCTAACAAACATTTTCAGTTTCCAATTTTTTTAGTTTTTATTCTATAAATATCAATTCAATTTTATTTGTTGGGTAAAAAAGCTTGAAAATGTAATAGAAAATGTATAGCTAATAATATATTGTTTCAAAGACAGAAGAAAAATATTTAAAAATTGAGTTCGAAATTCATAAACATTTTTCTTTTTAAATCGAATATTTGAAAATGTAATAAAAGACTTTGTCCACCTTTATCAAAAAAAAAAAATGTCTACATTCAAATCAAATTAAATGTTTATGAGTGTGTCATTAGGTAGAGCAGTGGTCACCAAATGACGGCAAAATTTTATCCGGCACGCAGACAATGCAAAAAAATTAAAATCCGATAATAAAGTACATAATATGTATATGCTCAGGTTAGTATCGTATAATAACCAAGTTGCAAACGAGTAAGAATTAACTTCACATAAACTTTTAAACCAATATGGTTACCAATTGTAACCGAATATAGTTACCACGTACTCGTACTCGTACGACACACGACGTAGCTGTGAATCCGGCTTAACACGTTCACGCATGTCAACTATTACTGACACGGGTTATCTTAAAAATAACCGATGTCAACTATAGTTGACATGCGGCTATTGAAGTGAATAAGGTTTCCGGATACGTGGTTTTAGATTTTTTAGATGGCATTTTACAACATATATTGCAGTTTTTATAAGAATACACAATTTGGCTGTGATCGTGATCATGTTAGGGCGTAGACGTGTACTACGTTTAACCGCATGTCACTTTATATACGATTGATACCACACTAGGTATCTATACTTAATGACAATAATAATAATATGATTATAATTATTAATGGAGCGCTGATTTTCATGCAATTGTATATTTTTTCCTATTCACATCTTCGGTAGAATCCTAATTATAATTTGTAAAATTTGTGTTAAATTATTTTAATATCTCACAACTAAATATACATTTATAAACAATTTTTTTTAATAATAATAATTATAAATTAAAAATTGAGGTTATTTTTACCATAATAGGTATTATCAATTCAAAATGTTTTTTCTTTCATTATTTCATGATTTTGACATCATGATATTATATTACAAATTATTTTGATATTTTTTAGTGCATAGTGATCCGCGCTCTAATCGTTAATACGTAATATAATGAATGCATTATTTTGTTTATCAAAAACTAATAAATGTATAACACTGTGCTGTTGCCCATATAATATTACGTTATTACGCGATTGCCATGGATTTCTAATAATCATCAGAGGTTATAGGCCGTTGATAAGGCGGCGGGTAGTAAGAAATGCCGATAAATTATTATTGTAATTCGAATATTTATCAGTGTCGACGAGCATAATATAAATGATATAAGAACCGACCGATATAATCGAATACCTACTAGATGATGTCGACTACATGATACTAATAATTTAATAAATAACTCTCATAATAAAAGTTCGTTTCCAAGACGGGGACCACACAGATGGACGAGGTGTTTTATTTCAATTGTTCAAAAGACGCGGTGTATATAGACTTTAATGGTCATCGCAGTCGGAGTCGGTGGTCGGTCCTATATACCCTCCGAGTGCAGCCGGAAACGGGCTAAATGAAGCAAATGATATTCGGGTGGAGACAATTGTGAAATAAAAAAAGGTCGACTCAGGTGACGGTTATAGACCACCTATAGTGCTATTATAAGCGTTCCACTTCAGCGCATGCTGTATCGACAATATTAATATATTATATTAGTCTTCGAACCAAAAACTAAATTTCTATTGAAAAAAAGAATATAATATAGTATACTCTGCAGTTAAAATTCGTGTTTTTCCCCAGTTGCCGTTTACCGCCGTTCGTAAATGGCGACATGGCGCCTGTCTGACCCGGGTAAAAACAATGAAACGTCGGCGAAATACTATATATATAATACCTATGTCTAAATACTATACCTAGTACCTGAGTTGACACACACCATTAACACGTTTCCACCATTAGCTGTTTCCATCAAAGCAACAATTTATAATGGTAATATACAGTAATAGGTTTATTTTAAAATATTATAAATACTGTATATCGTATACATTTAAAGCGCATGTAAATTCAACTGATTTCTACCTTTTTAACCCTTTGACGTGTAAATTCCTCCGATAGGTTCCTTTATTTTAAAGTTTATACGTTATGGTTAACGTTCGATTTTAAACTGTTATCACAAAATTCAATGGTTTTTTTTATTTATATTCCATTATAAAGGTATTTCAATCATTTGAATGTTCAAACACAAGACTCGTCGAAAGAAATACGCGTTATATACGTAAGTCATATATATAATTATAAACTAGCTGATCTCGATCACTTCGTTGCCCGTAAAGAAGAATTGTGAATGTTAAACACTTATTAGGT
Source organism: Sitobion miscanthi (assembly GCA_008086715.1). NCBI lineage: Eukaryota > Metazoa > Arthropoda > Insecta > Hemiptera > Aphididae > Sitobion > Sitobion miscanthi. The sequence continues at coordinate 22,939,136 of CM017801.1, read as the reverse complement.
ACAGCTCAGCCTCGCCGGTAAGCAATCCGACCATGTTGGATCGCGGATAATGTGCGAAAATTTGATTTGATGCATTATGCTTGCACCTCATCCGCCCTATTAACCAATGGCAATCATTTATAACAAAAAATTTCTGACCCAGCAAACGTTGTTTTGCCATATAAACAAAAATAAATAATATAAATTATTTCCTTGAGACTTTTTGCGCTGGCAATGTTTATTGTAACACACACACAAATGCAATTTATGAGCATATAACTTCTAAGTACTTACCAGAAATTCCTATTTATTATTTATTTGTAAACAATTTTTGATCTTAACGAATTTATAAAATTTAAAAAAATATAAATAAATAGATTATAAATTAATAGATTTTTTTTCCTGTTAGTACAGTGTGCTTACACATTAATTGTATATAACAAATTACATATTTTGTTTTAAACTCGATTAAATCATGTTTTAAACGGTTAAAAAAATAATTTTAACAAAAGACGATTCAGACATAAAAAAACATGTTTCATTCGATTAAAACCGTATTTTTTATCAACTGTGGTTTTAAAATCCGTCGACGTATAATAGGTAGGTACATTTTAAAAACCAGATAGGTAAATTATTAATTTTAATAGAACTACAAATCATGACAGCTCGCGAATGCCAAACAGCCCTATAATATAGGTACTCATAATATTAAATAGGTATCTAAGAAACTTCCAGACGAAATGGGAGAGTGAAACTTTAACGAGAGTTCGCAATTCTGCACTCAAATTTACGACCGATACTACCTCTATACTTGCAGGTATCTGGTATACACTGACAGCTGCTTTGTACCTAACACAATATTACAGTTAATAGCATAATATTTATTCGTATAATACATGTTATAAGGATTATAATAATAAACAATATTTGCTGCTGCAGAGTGCAGAATAATGGCACACTTGTTGAATATAATCGTGTTAAGTTATGCCCAGTGGCGTATTTATATGCAGGCACTATAAGCAGGTGTCTACAGCGAAACATTTTGAGGGGTTGAAAATGTCTTAAGGTTGTACTTATACGTTTTCTGTTATTATTATTATTTTAGTTATTTAGGACGGTAAAATAAAGAGTATTCTCGATGATTTTCGTAGAATGATGTAAATAGTGTGTTAACACTCAATACACTATAATTGTAACTTCACATACATATTATTATAGCCTTACTATATAGCAGTCCCTAAAATATCCAAATGTTCGTACTACACACATAGTCCCAAATCAGTCAAATCTAAATTATATCTAGATAAACACTGAAAACACTGATATACTATATACCACCGTTCACTACTAAGCTGATGATAATGAAAAAAGCTACTCTCAATAACAATGAATAGCTTATAATAATAACTATAATAAGAGTATAAGAAGTAACAACACAAAATATTGTTTACCGTGTGTCTATGTAGATTGTAGATAATAATTAAAATGTGGTTCGGCAAAAAACCATTAAAATATGAAAAAATGTGAAGATATAAAATTATACATAATATTATAAAGGTTTAATTAGAATAAAACACTTTTAAATTTCGTACTGCACAAAAAGTTTCGTAGTACACACAATTTTAGGGACTGCTATATAGTCTATAGGCATACTATAATATTATCTACATATTATGCCTATATATTCTACATTTGTGTAAACGAATAATATTTCAACATACGAGAGCGGTGCACTTGAAATAGTTTCGACTATTTATTGTGACTCGAAGAATTCATTATACTCTTCGAACTATAGACTGCCGAACTGGGCGCGCATAGCCAAATGTCATATAATAATTATAATTGTTATATATTTCGTGAAAAGTAGGTTGTCGTTCGCTGTACGTGCACAAGATAATATAATATATTTTAGGCTTTCCACTCGCATAATATGTATTGTTCTAATATCACAATATACTTTCAGGCCTATACAATAATATCGTTTTATTGTTATCTCGAACTGGCGTCATACGGTCGGTCTAATTCTATATAGGCACCTAACGAGTAACGACGCGTTTTGATCGTTAGAATAATGCTCTCCCCGAACAGTATATTACTATCGTGGAAGATATTCGATAAATTATTGTCTTGCACTCGGTGGGACAGCCATCTCATTTTGTACCTACGCGACAATGTGGCGTCGGAGGGCAGTTTTTTTCATTAGGTATTTATAGAAATGAGACATACATAATACAAAATAAATACTCCATCCGTTTTGCCGTTGAATACATTGTGTGCATTATTTTCTGTTTCAGGCTTTCATGTCGATTCTCCATAAATTTATTATTATACCTACACTATATACATCACTTGACCGTACTTATAATATTATTACGGTTTGTGTGGTCTACAGGTTTTGGACGATACACGTTTTGTAAACGCTTACAGACTTCTATAATATTCTATCATCATATTACCTAATAATACTAGCAAAATAACCCTCCGTTTTCCCGGAAAAAAATTGTCATTCATTGACTACTTTTGGTTTTAATCCACTGTGCAAAAAATGATAATATTATTTATCAATTTATATCCATCCCGCGTGGTGTTGTCCGGTGGACTCGCTTATGGTTGTGTAAACAGTACCTACGAGGTGTGTTCAATAAATACCCAGACTAAAATTATTAAAAATTATATTTCAAACTTACAAATTATTTAAATGGATCACTTTCAAAATAGTGTCCTTTAGCATCAATAACCGATTACGGAGTAGCGGCGTGGTCGAGGGTGGAATGTGAATGTTTTCAAAAGGTGTGTAATATTATATTATACTGTATAGAATACCTATAAATATATATATGTAAATATACCCGCTGACGCCCTGCAGATCGCAAATACGAAATAAAATAAAATAAAAACGTAAATACTTTTAATACCGGTAGATACATAGGATACAATTGCCGAACAGACAATATAATCTTCGGTTCGTATCTAACGCTGTATAAAAAAATATTACCTATGTAGTAACCGGCCGAAGCCAACGCCATGCTGATGATATCTTTCAGTCCGTATAGTAATAAGAACATAATTTACAGATTAAATAATATATGTACATTAATTCTACATGCAGTCTATATCGTCCCTTTCCGTCATATAATAATGTGTATTTTATCGAAGGTGTGTATAATCCGTGCTGTAGGTCCACATTGTTGTTAAAAATTACACAAGTTTTGGTGACTTCAGAAATATATATTCCAAGCACCTACCTAAATTTAACTTTATTATATATGAAAATGGTTATTTATTTATTTACTATGAATAATTATTATTAATACACTAAAAATATACTGTTGTAGTGTAATAAAGAATAATATTACAATAGTGATTTATTTAACTGTAAATGTATATATTTTAATATTTACGTGTATAGATTATAAATGTTTTATTGCCGTTTATGTGCATTTTATTTCAAAAACAATAATGTTATATGACGTGATATTGAATAAAATAAATATTCGAGTACAATAATTGGCAAATCGACCCAGAAAATGGCCGAGCGCAATTGGTATACTATGAAAAGATTATTTAAATTTCAATAGGAAAACTCCTAAAAATAATATGTTCAGAATAAATGAAAATAATGATCGCAAATCGTAAACGTAATTATGTTCATGCGTATTTGAGCTTAAAATTTGTATTTTTTTCAAATTGTATGTACTTTGGTAGGTAACTACCTACCTAACTAACTAACTACCTACCTACTTATATTAATTGTAAAAACGTGTACCTACATAATTTTACATGCAGATATGAATATCGTATAAATACAGTATGTAAAATTTATATATTTATACGATACACACAGTACGTCCATAATTATATGTTCAATATGTTTGAAAACTTTAATAACCGTCTGTATATTATGATACCTACATATATAACAGATAACACTGCTGCGTGTTTATTAGGTAAAATATTTCATCACTTCATTAATATTGATTATACCATATTAGTCCGTTTCCAAACTTTTCAAACACATTGGTATAAAATACCTTCTATACACATAGGTATAAATTAGGTATACACTGCATTGTTTATTTTTGACTCGATTATTATGGCATATGCGCGTTTTAACGTACCTACTTAATATTATGTAATCGGAGTTTCAGACATTGCGATAATAAAACATAGGTACCCCAAGGCAGTGACCTTCCAAATTGTACACTAATAATATTGTCTATAGCATAGGTAGGTAAAAAAATGTTGTTTTTATATAAATTATTCTCATATATAATATATATATATATTTTACTATTTTAGATTCTGAGTGGAACGATGAATGTATTGATTTTACGATAATGTGTGTTTTTATGTTTTTTTTGTGTCTGTCATAACCTTTTATCACAGTAATAATATATTTTCTGAGAGGAAAGTGAATCTAGTTGGTACTTTGGGGTATCAAAAGTAAAATTTTTCCAGTAGTTTTCAAAAGCGCCGTGAAAAACAATAGAAAAATTAAGGAAAAACAGGAATTTGTACGCAAAATCTGTTTTCGAAAAAGTTAATTTTGGTTTTTGGTGCAACTCTTAAACAAATGACCGTAGCTACGTGTAAATTTAATAGAAGACTCTTATTATATTGTTTCAAAGGCAGATGAAAATTAAAAATCCATAGTCACAATTTTTTTTTATAAGCATTTAAAGTTAAAATATTGACAAAATATGTAAAAATGACGAACTATTTTGAGTTAGAAATTTATAAAAAATTTTATTTTTAAATCTAAGATTTGAAAATGTAATAGAAGATTTCTCATAAGTTTGTCTACCTTTATCAAAAAAAAAAAAGTCTACAAGCAAATCAAATTCAATTTTTATGAGTGTTTGAAATTCATACAGATCTATAACAGACAACACTGCTGCGTGTTTATTAGGTAAAATATTTAATCACTTCATTAATATTGATTATACCATATTAGTCCACTTCCAAACTTTTCAAACATATAGGTATAAAATAGGTGTACACTGCATTGTTTATTTTTCATTCTATTATTATAGCATATGCGTGTCGTAACGTACCTAATATTATGTATTCATAGTTTCGGACACTGCGATAATAAAACATACCCCACATCAGTGTTCTTCCAAATTGTACACTAATAATATTGTCTATAGCATAGGTAGGTAAAAAATGTTGTTTTGTGGTTTTTATAAAATTATTCTTATATTTATATTTTTCTAAATTTAAATTATAGCACTAATAAACACTCATTTAATACTTTTAAATTCGAATTTGTTAATACATTGTAACCATCATTATTATAAGCGATTAGTATTCAACAATAATATAAATTAAAATATGATAGACACGTCTTAAAATTATAATCAGTAAAACATTAAGAGGACGTCATCGTCACACCCACGTGTGTTGTCTCCATCTTACACACGTACGATGTAAACAAACCGCGTAAGCGCAGAGTATAAATTTCTCAATTTTGGTTCTAGATTAAAATTTATGAGGGCAAGTCGTTGGGTTTTTTTCAAATTGAAACCCAATGTAACATACTGATGTTATACTGATGATATAACTGTATATTGTTTAGAAATATCAAATATTTCAAAATTTTAAAAATATCTTTAATTTTTCAAAATTTTAAATTTTTTTTAAAATATTGCCTTCCAAAATATTCCCGAACGCAATTGGTATATTATGAAAAGATAATTTTAATTTTAATAGGAAAACTTCTAAAAATATGTTCAGAATAAATTTAAAGTGTGAATAATGATTGCAAATCATTAACTCAATGTTCATACTTATTTGATTTTAACATGAGTTAATTTTTTTTTTTTTAACATCGTGTACCTAATTTTACCGGCAGGTATTAAAATATAGGTATATCGTATAAATACAATATGTAAAATGTATGTGTATTTTATACGATACACATAATATGTGCATTTATATACAATTATGTTTTCAAAATGGTTGGAAACATTAATTACTGTCTGTATATTCTGATACCTACAGATAGAGCAATAATAGATAACACTGTTGCGTGTTTACTAGGTAAAATATTATACTTCATTTATTCAACATGTATATCGATTATACAATATTAGTCCGCTTCAAACTTTTTGAACACCTTGTATAATTTGTATACACTTAGGTATAAAATATTGTACACTAAATTGTTTAATTTTCACTCTGGTATGGAATATGCTGGTCGTAATTATATTTACCTAATATTATGTAGGTATTAGGAGTTTCGGACACTGCGGTAATAAAATATATTGTCTGCAGTGTCCTTTCAAATTATACACTAATTACACACTGTATATAGCATAGGTAGGTAAACATTGTTGTCTCGTGGTTTTTATATAAATTGTTCTCATATTTATTTTTTTTAAATTTTTATGATGGCACTGATAAAACTTGTTTAATACTTTTACTATAAATTGGAATTTGTCAATAAACTGTTACTATCAAAAATGTTCATACGTATGTAATAACTTAAAAATTAAAATAAAATAAATATAAGTACGACTCCTGTCGATACTTATATTAAAATCTGATGTTAGGATATTAAATATAAGCTATTACCTTCCTCCAGGTGTTCGGAGGGCTCTCGAGATCGTGTATTCGAGAATTATATCAAATACACCGTACAATATAATTGTATGTAAAAAGCATGTATAATTTTATAACTGCAATCAATATAAAATATTATATTAAATGCCTTACCTGATTCGCAGTTGTATCCGTATGATATTGTAGGAGTTTTAGGTTTTTAAATGAAATAAGGTAAAACTTCAAATACACAAAATTGAATTAAAGAACGCACTGATTATTGCTCGCATAAGGAGTCCAATTGTCGCTCGTCGAAATCGGTTTTTTGATACTTGAGAGGTTGTTACTCTGGTGGTTGGTGCTCATACACTCGTTTAAGGGACGACACGGATATGCCGACCAGAGAGAAGTAGGCGGTATTTATCAAAGGCTTTTTACACTTCCCAGAACTAAATTTCTCTTCGGCGGCAAGGACCTTTTTACCGTACATTTCCTCTAGCGGCATATAAGAGTTCCGCACGTCCTGCGCCCCGCTGGGCGCCGGTGCGTGCCGATCTCTTAATTCGTGATCGCATAATGGATATTGTACTTATTTGTCGATGACAACGGTTTTATTAGGGATGTTCGATTTCTACAAGCGACAGTCTGGACGTTATTTTATTACTCAATAAAATTTTATTTTATTTATAATAATGGTGTGTGAGCATATCATTACACGTATTTGATTTTTACATTTGTTTTTTTTTTTATATTATTTTCTTTGGTAGGTACCTATAATACTTGCCTAATTATATTCATTGTAAAAACGTGTTCCTAATTTTACCTTCAGGTACGAATATATAGGTATATCGTATAAATACAGTATTTACAATGTATGTGTTTATACGATACATACAATACGAGCATATTATATACAATTATGTGTTCAAAATTTTAAGAAACTTTAATTACAGTCTGTATAATTTGATACCTACGTATAGAGCAATATAACACATATCACTGCAGGGTGTTTATCAGGTAAAATATTTAATCATTTTATTGTATGCATCTAAATGACAAACTTGTTAGGTTTAGTTTCAAAAATAAAAATATATTTTCTATCAACACATTAACAATACACTAGATTTTTAAATATTATTTGTGAATGTCTTGTTGAATACGCTGAAACGTAGATTCACCAATTTACCAAGTCGGTATAGGCACCTACCATATAATATATAGGTACTTCTGTAGCTATATATATACGTTTTGAGCTGTTCTATGGTTTACCTATACCTACTGCATGTATAATATAGGCGTATAAATAAACAAATATATATATTATATACAAATATAAGCAGGTATGATTAAAATGTATAAAGTTATTGTTTACAAATGTATGCGACTGAATAACGATTAAAATTTAAATCGCATATAGTATTTATTTATACCTACCTACCTACTTGTAGTTTTGTTAAACGTCATGAAGACGAATGCCTTTTTAAACAATTATATGTTTACATAATATGTATTGCATAATATTATATTATATGCAATATGCGATATGCACATGTGAATTATTATTATTTTTTTGTATGTCCGGCCGATACAACATACATTTTACCTACCTTGATTTATAATTTCGATGACTTTTCCGACTTATCAGGTATAAATAGAGGTAGATAGATTGAAATAATTATTAGGTAGATAATTAGTTAGATCCTGTTAAAAAAAACAACATTGTGTACACTATTTAAATTGTCATACTCTCGCTTCCTTATTATCTATGGTCGTAGATGTTTCATTCGATTAAAACCGTTTTCTATCAACTGCGGTTATAAAATCCGTCGACGTATTATAGGTAGGTACACTTTAAAAACCAGATAGGTAAATTATGAATATTTTAATAGAACTGCAAATCGTGACGGCTCACGAGTGCCACACAGCCCTATAATACAGGTACTCATAATATTATATAGGTATCTACCATATTGGTTTACTATTTTCCATAATCAGGGCTATGGAGTTTTTATTAACCTGAATTGGCAAATTGGAAATTTTTTTTTATATGATAGTGTCATTTTTATGCAATATTAAAAGATTTTTATATCATAAAATTTTAATTAAAAAATAAAATAATTTCAAAAATAAGTGTAAAAGTGAATATTTTTTTAAGACATCCATAGCCCTAAAAATATGTTGTAATCTAGAGTGGTTAATGTAAAGTATGTTCAATATTCATTTAATTTGTATTAATTTATCTAAGGTTGTGGACATGTTAAGTGTTAATATTTTTTATTAGTTATGACCTTACCCAAATCTTGCAAAAATTTGCATTACGGAAATTTGTTAATTGATGTGTTAATTGTCTTCGATAATTTAGTATTAAATTAAGGTGCATTATTTGGTCTATTCACACACAAGATTACTTTGATATAAAATGCAAATTATAAAAGAAATTGTAATATCAGTCTGATGTAGGTTATATTTTTTCGCTTGGGGCTAAGCAATGTGAAAACATACAATGTACGTACATATGTTAAAACAATAAAAATTAAATTTCTTCATCTGAAGATACTATACAATCGCTCGTAATTTTTAAAGATTTTGAAAAATCCTCAAACAAATTGAGACCATTTTTTAATTGAATCCAGCAATTTGGTGGTTCTGTATATTTGTCAACTCCTGTTTTAACTATAGCTGACTGCCGATCTGGGCGCGCATAGCCATATATGTCTTATAATTGATATATATTTCGTGAAAAGTAGGTTGTCGTTCGCTGTACGTGCACAAGATAATATAATATATTTTAGGCTTTCCACTCGCATAATATGTATTGTTATAATATCATAATATACTTTCAGGCCCTATACAATAATATCGTTTTATTGTTATCTCGAACTGGCGTCATACGGTCGGTCTAATTCTATATAGGTACCAAACAAGTAACGACGCGTTTTGATCGTTAGAATAATGCTCTCCCCGAACAGTATATTACTATCGTGGAAGATATTCGATAAATTATTGTCTTGCACTCGGTGGGACAGCGATCTCATTTTGTACCAACGCGACAATGCGGCGTCGGAGGGCAGTTTTTTTCATTATTTTTAGAAATGAGACATACATAATACAATACAAATACTCGACCCGACACAGTTCCATCCGTTTTGCCGCCGAATATATTGTATGCATTATTTTCTGTTTCAGGATTTCATGTCGATTCTATATACAATATCTAATATTATACCTACCTGCACTATATATACATCACTTGATCGTTTTTATAATATTATTACGGCATGTGTGGTCTACAGGTTTTGGACGATACGCGTTCTGCAAACGCTTACAGACTTCTATAATATTCTATCATCATATTACCTAATAATACTAGCAAAATAACCCGCCGTTTTCCCGGAAAAAAATTGTCATTTATTGACTACTTTTGGTTTTAATCCGCTGTGCAAAAAAACGATAATATTATACATCAATTTATAGCCATCCCGCGTGGTGTTGTCCGGTGGACTCGCTTATGGTTATGTAAACAGTACCTATATTATCATATTATTAATTTTGATTGGAAAGTCGAAATTAAGACGTTTTAGTTAGTGCTACAAATCGAGTGGATGCTCAGCTTTAAACGTAAACGGAAACATTTTTTAATGATTATAATTTTACATTTTTTATCATACTAAGCTAATTATAAATATTTACTGCATTTTTATAACCATGCAAAACTATTTACAAAAAAAATAACGTGGTTTAATTGTCTATTTATCTATCTATACTTTCCAACGTGTTTGAATACTAGTCTTCTATATTTTTTACTAGGACTATAATACATATTATATGCGATTGCATAACTTCCAAAGTCCCCTTATTTGATTTTGTATTATATTATTATAGTACGACGTGTATTTATATGTATCACAATTACCCGGCTATGCGTGTCGTATAATAATATTATGTTGTTATGTTGACGATTAAGTCATTGGCTAGCGTAGTGACCGGTTTTTGGACCAATGGGTGCAAAACAATTGACAGACAACCACTCCCCACTCCCCCTCAAAAACTTTGCCTAATTATGTCTGATATAATAATATTATCGTAACAACGACAATTTTCGACATAATAATCGCAACCTTTTCAAATACTATGATATTGTAATGACAACGGCGGTAGACTACCAATAGTGATTATATCTTACCATAGGCGTACAATGGGTGGAGGCTGAGGGAGACATAGCCCACCCCTGTACATTTTTAGGTACATTTAGAAGCTAGAATATATTTTGTGTACCCGAAACATTATAAGCTATAGCCTCGCCCTCTTTCACACCGTTAAAAATTAATCACTACAATTTAGTCATAGGTCTTTATGTTGTACGCCGGAAAGTAAAGCTTTTTTACTAATTCTCCAATATTTATAATTTAATATTAAACTTTTGGTTCAGTCAATTATTGAACATTTATCCCGTGCAATATAAATTATATTTAATTTTTAATTTAGGCGATTGGTCATTGAATGAAGGAAAACGGTTTTTGTTATCCGACAACATGGATTTAAACCATGAATGAGTTATAATATTCGCTGTGGACTTCGTATATATTGACAGAAGCAAGCACTTGGTATTGTGATGGAAATTTTAACCTCAGTCCAGATTATTTTATGCAGCTATATGTAATACGAGCCCTAAAAATGATTTTTTTATTACTGCTGCTTATTGTTTATTAGAACGTAAAACGACTTAATTTATGAAACTATGTTTAAAACCATTATTGAAAAATGTAAAGAACAAAATGTATTTCCCGACCCCAGGATTTTACACGTAGATTTTGATAAGGCAGTAATTACAGCGGCTAATAATGTTTTTGGTTCAGAATTAGTTATTAGAGGGTGCTTTTACCATCTTTGTCAGAGTACATTTCGTAAAGTCTAGGAGTTAGGTTTACAAACAATGTATATGAATGATGACAAAATTAGTAATTTTTGTTCTATGATTGATAGTCTGGCATTCCTGCCCCTTGAACGGGTTTACGAGGGAAAGGAGTTTTTAAAACAAACTAATATCCTTGAAGTGAATGAATTATTAAATTACGTCTTCGACATCACATATGTAAATGGTACGTATAAGAGGATTGGTGCTGGTATGAATATAAAGTTAAGAAAAACTAAACCCTTATTTCTACCAAAAACGTGGAATGTCTTTGAAGCCACTTTAAATAATGAATACAGAACGAATAATATATGTGAATCGTAGAACAATCGCTTTACACACTTAGTAGGACATAGCCATAGGTAGACAAGCTTATGGGTAATCTTGTATTACATTTTCAAATCTTAGATTTAAAAAGAAAATTTTTTATGAATTCTCAACTCAAAATAATTTGCTAATTTTCGTGATTTTTCCGTATTTTGTCAATATTTGAATTTTAAATGCTTATAAATAAAACTGTGACCAAGGATTTTTAAGATTTTTTCATCTGCCTTTGAAACAATAACCTATTAGTCTTCTAATAAATTTTCAAGATTTTTACTCAACAAATAAAATTTTATTGACATTTATAGAAAAAAAAACTAAAAAAAAAAAAACTGATAATGTCCGTAAACAGCTCAAAATAAGTCAAAATATTTGGAAAATGTTATGGTGTATAGAAAATGAAAATATAAACAACCAGTGAAAATTTTATGTATCTACGGTTATTTGTTTTAAAGTTACAACAAAAAACAAATTCAATTTTGTGAAAAATCGATTTTGCGTAAAAAGTCCCGTTTTTTCTTAATTTTTCTTTTGTTTTTCTTGGCGCTTTTGAAAATTACTGGGAATTTTAAATTTTGACCTCCTCAATACACCAACGATTTTCACTTTCCAATCGAAAAAGATACTGAAGTTGAAAATCGAAGCATTATTTCGACTACTTATCGTGTACACAGACACAAATAAAATAAATAAAAAAATTATAAAAACACACATCATTGTAAAATCAATACATTCGTCGTTCCACTCAGAATCTAAAAGTGTACCAATTCATTATGTTAATATTATTATATTCTATTAAAAGTTGTTTCTGCAGTGTTTTGAAAACTAAAATTTGAACAAGTATAATTCGATATCTCTAATAAATTGTTCGTGATCGCGGTTTATAATAATTGATAAGGAAAGTAATTGATAACAACGATCGCCGGTCGATCAGACTTGACGTATAGCAGCCTACACAACGCACAAGTTGTTGCTTCTCGGCGCCCTGCCATTTAATATACTTTCCATGATGCGTCGTGCTGTCTCTGTATTACGATCATGAACAATAAGTATAACTAACTTTAAGTATCTTTAATCCGTTATCGTGCTCTGGTACACTGGATTCCATATTTCTGTAGACCACGGAATATAGTATACCACGGCTACAGATACGTATAATACCCGTATTACCGTAATAATTACCAGTAATACCGTATAATACTGAAGTTAAGTACAAAACAAAATAGTAAGTACCTACGTACATAACAATGTAAGTATTATAAAAAATAAAGTCAATCAAATATTTTATCATATTTTAATAAGTTGCTCGTGTATAGTCTGCTACATTCCATAAAGCTGTAGGTACGCATGTATTTAACATTCAAAAAGTTTATTCTAGCTACTAATTAACTATAACTTTGCTACTCTATTGCTATTAATCATCTTTTTTAAGTAGTAACGTGTAAGTATATATTGTTAGATCAATATCTATCACTCATTTTGTTTTTAAGTCATCCTAGAAAAGTAATTTTTTGTTGATATTTACCTGTTATCTAATTGGTTAGTATCTACTATTTAGGTATAGTTTTTTATAACCATTAAATACATAAAACATGTTAATATTGTTTATCGTAACGACTCTAATATATACTAATATAATATACATTATAGTACAGATATTGAGATAATATGCAGTACAAAAATGTAATTTGTTAAATTTTATTTTAATTTTTAATCATTAATAGGTTGCAAACCAAGTAAATAATATTTTTGGAAATACGACAAATTTGACATTATTCGCAGTTATAATAGTAATTACAAATTATCTTGCTACATAGTAAAAGAGATGGATTCTGTAAAACATGTTATACCATGGACAAGTGGCCAAAAGGAAGTTCTGAAAGCCATCGGATGTGATTCTAAAATATATATAAACAGCTGTCATACTCACAGTTTATTTCAAGTCCTACAAAGTTTACGCAGGTACCTATGACGTTTTAGTAATTTTAACTGTTATCAAAATAAATAATAATAACGAGTTCTATGTTTTTAGAGGAGGAGTGTTATGTGATATTATGTTAGAAACAAATGACGGTGTAATAATGTATGCACATAAAGTTGTTTTAGTATCAGCTAGTCCATATTTACGTGCGATGTTCACCAGTTTTGCTGAAAAGGATGAAGATGTTGTAAATTTAAGATAATTCAACTCCAATTTCTTACAACGCTTGGTAGATTATATCTATAGTGGTGAACAAAATGTAGTGGTAGGTATTTAATATAATTATTTAATTTTTGATAGCGTAGGCTATGTGTCAAATATTTGCATGTGGTGATGAAACTGCCACTTTGATATGGATTTTTATGTGGTATTTTCGGTATACCATCCATAGGTAATACAAATTAAAAAAATAATTATGTGGGCAAGAGGGCACTGTTTTGCTTTACGCATTAGGAGTCTAGTAGGTCACTGTAATGTATTGTGTTAAATTTGAATTCAATGTATATAATTTCACTATTGAAGATAGTATATTGTTATACTATTCTTAAGTTCAATTTATGTTATATTATTTACCCAAATAGTTATTTCAGATTGGTGTTAATTCCAAAATAAATAAATTTATATATATTCATTGTATAAGAAAAACTATTCTGAGCGAAGACGTTTTGTCAGTTTAAATAATTATAATTATATTATGAAATTTTTTATAACTAAAATCGTTATTCTCCGTTTAAAATATATCTAATTTAGTTTAAATTTGAGCTGCTTAAAATATCTATTTAGAGGATGTGAGCGCACTATTTGTTTTCTCTCTCTGACTTACGCGCAACATAGACAAAACGCATTTGTGCAGAATTTTTTTTTCTATGTTTTTAAGTAATTACAGAGTAAAATCTCCCATTATAAAAAAGATAAAGAATAATATTTTAGAGGAAATGACATCGATTTTATATTTTATTGTTATTTGACTTTGTATGACTTTCAAAATAAGCAAAAAATGTTGTAAACTTAAATTATGTTTAAATTGTCTTGTAACAATATTTAGAAAAATCGATAAGTCATTCCCTCAAAAATGTTATTCTCTATCTTTTTTATAATGAGTGATTTTACTCTAAGATTACTTAAAAACATAGAAAAAACGATTCTGCGCAAATGAATTTTGTCTATGTTGTGTGTGGGCTAGAGAGAGAAAACAAATAGTGCGCTGACATCCTCTTAAAGAGACTGTTTATATATTTTTTTAAATTTTTGTTTACACAATAAAATAGGTACTTATGAAAGATCTTGTTTTAAATTTTCAATTCTTAAACTATACTTTTTAAATGCTTCTGAAGCAAGAATTTTTTTCATTTTTGCTCTCTTATTGATAACAGATAATTAAATTTTTGGTTAGTCAATTGGCCGTGCTCAGTGATCTCTCTCTCTATCCTAACTGAGTATTTAATATTCCTTCGGATTTAACAGTACATGTAAAATATATTTGTTCAACAATAAGCTAACTGTTTCAATTAGAAAGGGATTGTAAAATCATTAAAATTGTACACTTAAAAAGTACTAAAATGTGTGCATGTACTTATAGATTGTTAATATACTTATGATTAAATATTTATATAAAAATAAGTAATGAAGATTAGTCTGCTTGAATCTGGGTTTTTTTCTTAATTCACCCGAGTCCTAATTGTCAGTAATCACATTCTTTTTTAAAATTAATTATTATATTTTTTCTACATCTATTTTTAATATTTTTCCAGATGCAAAAGAAAATAGCATCTAAAAATAAAGCAGACAATGATGACAATGATAATAATGAGTCTAAAAAAGGTAATGAAATCTTAAATCTATTTAAACTTTTATATATTTTGAAGACTGGTTATGCATGCATCATATTCTACCATAACTATGCATGATTTTTTATACACTTGCTAAGAGAAGTGGTTTAAATTTTAAAAGTAACACACAGCAGTACAGCACCACTATACTCATAAATAAATTTAAAATTAAACAATACTCGCACATTAAAAATGTCAATTGTTAGTAGTTTTAATAAAGTTGTAAAACAAAAAGGGTTAGTGAACATCTATTTTAAAAAAAATCTATCAATTTATTTTGATAGAATCAACTTTACTAAGATTTGTTTTTAAAACTATATGATTTCAATTATTATTATGAAAATTTAAGTCTGATTAATATTACTTAGGGTTGCCATAATTTATTTTACTTGAACCGTGACAAACATTTTAAATATTATAATATTTATGAAAAATGTATATCACTCCTCTTCGATCAACCATTTTTAACACATTATTTTTTCATTACTAGAATACCACTCACAATGGTCAGCACTCTACAAAATAAGTTTGTACTGTAAAAACTAACTCAACGTTACAAATCGAAACGAATAACCAACAAAATTGTTAATGAACGATAATTGATTACAAAAATTGTAGAGAGGGAGTAGGAAAACAAAGAAAATATTCAATAATAATTGTTAACACTTAGCCAGAAAAACAATTTTAAAATAGATTTTGTCAGTCAATCAAATATTCATTATTATTTATCAAAAAAATATAGTATTTCTACTAGAAATATTTAGTAAAAAACAAAGTGGCAAAGTGGTAATATAAGTTACTGAAGTTTGATACCTGGTCTATGGGCTGTCCTGAAACATTATGTTATCGGAACAACTGGATGCTATATTCAAAACCGAGACGTATGGCAACTCTAATCTCACTATAAATTTACTAAATATATATAAATTTCTAGATTTCAAATAGGTCACCAACTAGTAGTTAAATACAAATATATCATGATTTAACCTCCCTGACTCCTGACAATATTTTCTCACCTTAAATTATTCAATAAATAAAAGATAAAAATAATATACAAATAGTATATATTATTAATCATCTATATAACTGCTATTATTATTATTTAAATAAAATAAATTAAATAAAAACATTTTAATAAAACAGTAAATTGCTTTATTATTCATGAATTTTTAATAAATGATTATATAATTCATTTTTTTCTTATATTACAGGTGATTTTAAAAAGAACAATTTAGACAGCGATGTTTCTGATGACGATACAGAACGTGTAGCTACAGCTTACAATAAACGTGATAACAATGATACAGTTGATAGTGACAAAGAAAAAAATGATGATGAAGATTATACCAAGGGCAAAGAATCATCTCAATTTGATTTTGATCTCAATTTTGAAAGTGCTCTTTCTGAAGCCACTAAAAGACGTAGAGCGAAAGCTTTAGAAAATAATGATGAAGAAGAATATTTCTCACTAAAATGTTTAAATATAATTTTATAAATAATTATATTAATTTCATATTTGATATTATAAGATTATTGAATATTTATGCTATCTATTTAACTATACATCCCACAAAACATACCAATAATCAGTGTTCGGAACGTTCACTAAATATTGAATTTGTTCACGTTCTGTGCTTAAAAAAGGAACTTGTTCAAGTTGACATTCATTAATTTTCAATTTTATTTTTAATTACTAATAAAACATTGTGGTAATCATAGTATTATTGTTGTTTTATGTTGAACCGGGAACACTAGAATTGCACTATTTAATTTTTTTTATTCCTAATCAATTAAATATAATAGGAATATAATATTAGAACAATTGTATTATATAACATAACTATTTAATATTTATTAGTCTTTATATATTAATGCATGTCTTTGTGTGTGTCCATATATCCATGACAACCATTTAATTATTATTTTGAGATTTCTGATTGAATTATTTGCATATAATTGGTTGCCATGATTATTATGTAAAAACATAATTATCTAAAACAGTAACAAAAAATCCTAGAAATTATATTATTCATATAATAACAATTTAAGTTACACTTTTTAACTGAGAATATAATTTAAGGATACGTTTTCACTGGAAATATAAAACTCGGGAACTATTAAAATCAGGAATATAAAAATAGGGGAAATATTTTTCACAACAAACAATTTAAAGGAACATTAATTTATAGGCCTATCAGAATCATAGAAGTATAAAACAGCAACAAACCAACTTAGGAATGATATTTTTCCGATGTTAACAATTTCAATAATACTTATTATCAAGAAATCTAATTTAAGTATACGTTTTTCACAGGAAAATATTTTTTCAGAACCAACTATTTAATGGTACAATTACCTAACCTTATCTAACCCGCATAATACATTTGCATACATATTAATTAATGTAAAATAATATTATATTGTG
Organism: Sitobion miscanthi; assembly: GCA_008086715.1. Classification (NCBI taxonomy): domain Eukaryota; kingdom Metazoa; phylum Arthropoda; class Insecta; order Hemiptera; family Aphididae; genus Sitobion; species Sitobion miscanthi. The sequence goes on along the minus strand of CM017801.1, from coordinate 22,921,143 downwards.
TAAAATTACATATAATGTTTAACACTTGAACAACCTTTTTGAAAATAAAAAGTTATAGTAAAGTCAGTTTATGAAAAAAATTGATTTAACTCAAAAAAAAAATAACTGAAGATACATGATATGTTCACTGAATGTTTGTATTGTCAATTTCTAAAAACAAAAAATTATCAACACATTTTGACTTTTTTTGTACTATTATTATAAGCATAAGAAAATTAAAATTTTAATTAGGTTTCTTTAAATTGTTGTCGATATAACATTAATTTTTTATGAGCGTTTGAGTTTAAATTTTAACGATATTGGATTTTCATCGGTAAATTAATGAACTATCATCAATCAATTTTTGATATTTTGTTGTAATTTAAAACCGAAAAATCCTAGATAGGTACTTGAAATTTTCTATGCATGTCAAAATTATCATTTTCCATACATAATAAAATGTTGAAATAATTTTCACTTTTTTGTGCTATTTATAGCCATACGACATTTTTTTGTTAGAAATTATTAAAAGTTTTATTTTTGTACCTAAGATTAACAATTTTAATGAAAAATTTCATTTAAGTTTTTCTAGTTGCTTGCTTTGGGAGGTCAAAATTTAATGTGCACAATATTTTTCGAAAGTGCCGGGGAAAACAATATACAAATCAAGGAAAATCGTGAATTTGTACGTAAAATAGGTTTTCGACAAAATTGAATTTTTGTTTTTGGTGTAACTCTACAACAAATCACTGTAGGTACATCACTGGTCGCTTATATTACATTTATCAAATTTTAAATTTTAAAATGATTTTGTAGTTAAAAATTTATAAAATGTTTCTGTCGAATTTTGACACAATATACGTAAAAATCACGAAAATGTACAAACTACATTGAGTTAGAAATTCATAAAATATTTTCTTCTAAGGTTTTAAATGTAATAGAAGACTCATTTATATTTTCATTTCCTATACATCATACAATTTTTGTTTTTTTTTTGTGTCTGTCATCACGGTTTGGGGCAGTAAAACTGCATTGATTTTCAACATTTCGCTAACTCCGTAAGGAAATAACTTAAAAACAATTGATCTTCGATAGTTTACTTTTGCACATCGTTTTGAAAACGTTGATTTACATAGTTTTCAAATAAAATCATTCAGGTAAATTAGAATGTTTTGCGAGTTCCATATCAAAACATTACCATCAGTCAGATAATGGATCAAATTAATTCTTCTAATACCTTCCGAAGTTTGTTAATTTAAATATAAATTAAAGCCTTGTTTTACTTTTTTATTTAAAACATTATGGTCAGAGCTCAATTACATATTACGTATACATTAAATAGTATATTAGATAACAGTAAAACAAAGATGCCACGATAGAAAAGTTAGTAATGAACAATTAGCCATCCACATTGTAAAATAGATAGGAATAAATGTAAGAAATGAAAAAAGGAGTGCTTCGATTTCAATATATATAGTAGGTATCTTATCCTTGAGCAAATTGGTTGAAGATGGTACTTTAGAGAGATCATTTTCTCAATAGTTAATTAGTGACACAGGAAAAGAACACCCACAAATTACGAAAAACCGCCAAAAACGGGATTTTAATTTCTAACGCTTTGTGTATCACCATAGAAACGAATAAAAAATTGTGAAATTACATATTATAGATAACCAAGAATAACGATTTTAGTAATTTTGTTGTAATTTATAATATTAATACAACTTACAGGATAAAATAAATAATAACAATAGTAATATTCCAAACTGACAAAACTCTCCGCTCAGTATCGTTTTTCGTATAAATACAATGATATTATATCATTAAATTCAAATGTAATACAATTCACTTATGACTTACTGTACAGCAGATCCACTTACCCGCTTTTTAAATTGTAATTAATCGAACTGTTTTTATATTAAAACTACTGAAGCTAATAAATTAATACATGTTTTGTAATAAAATCTAATTTATTTATTTATTAGACCATACAAATGATGAATGTATAGAGAGGTAGGAATACGATAATGAATATTGTGGTGATGTATATCATGTTCAGCTATGATATGCCATGTGGTGAAATTTATTCGATAAACTGTTACACGATGAAATATTGACCGGGTCATATAGAGCGATGAACCAGTGTTGATGAATTGACAGCGAATAGGATTGTGTGAAATAACCACGATGAAGGGACGAGGTGTACTGAGGTTTAACCCTAGTGAATTTTAGTAGGTATGAAACAACATTGTCTAAATTTGATTGGAGTAAGTGACAATCGTTTATGGATTTTATTTGTTGAAACAAGTTAAGGTCGTTGGCGAAATCAAGGAAATGGCAGTTGACAGCATTTGTTTTAAACCATTTAAGAATAAGGAAAATAAATGGCCGCCATTGGAAACACCAGATTGTACTGCAGTAGCCATTGATTTGTGACCGTTGGTCTTGACCCACTGCGTTCTGTTTTCTAAATATGCCCTGAACCATGTAGTAGAGGATTTCTAAGGCCAGCCTTGTAAAGAACTTGTACAAGGTATTAGAAGTCAACGCGGTCAAAGGCCTTGGAAAAGTCAGTATATATATTGTATCTACCTGAGTGTGGTTTTCAAAAGTCTGAAGTATATAATTATTGAAAACAATTGAGTTCATCGTAGTGGAGCGCCGGGGTTTGAAACCATATTCTTCATCTATCAATATGGAGTTAACAGGTGGCTAAAAAATGATCAGTTGGACAAGCGATTCAAACAGTTACATATTAAGAAAATACAATTGTCACAAATATTTTAACATGCATTTTTTGTCCAGTAAATTATATATATATTTAAAATTTAAATAACTGCTAGTTCAGACTTCAGGACGGCGTGGTACACGCCTCTCCTCTCTTGACAATCCGAATCAATGATGCTATTACAGTTATTTTTATTAAGTTGAGGACATATTATTCGGACTGATTACTAGAATTAAAACAGCTTGAAACTGAAAAACCTGGATGGCTCGTTTGTCAATTTATTTTTAATAATTTTGTTATTTATTTTAAATTATTATAGGTATTATAATAAAATTTGGAATAAATACTAGTTTTCTAATTCTTCTTGTAATATAACCTTATTATTATTACACGTAAGTCATAAATACATTATTTTGAAGCAAATGCAGCGTAACAATGGTTAAGTTTCACATGGAAATATAATAACAGGCCAAATTCCTACGCTTTCTGAATTATACTCAATTTGAACAAGTTTTTATTCAAAAGAAAAACACCACCCATTTGAATGGAGGGGTTAGTGAATCAACAAAATCCACAAACATCACCATGGATTTGCACGGAAGTACAGCAGATCTAAAATAAGGTTCACCAATAATCATCATAACAGATTCAATTCTTTACCACATAAATTTAAAAAAAATAAAATGATATTACAACCTATAAGGTAAATACTTAATTAGTCAATTAATTAAATTACTCAATCATAAAAATATAAAATATACACAATTTATTTTAATATTGTATACTTATCACTGTTTCATCGTGAAGGCACAATGAAATTCAAATTTCTGTGCAATTTGTAATGTAAAAAAAATATAAAATTTATGTGATCTTACAATGAATTCTAATTTTTTATTCTTGTAAAGTAAAAAACCAAGTAATTTAAAAAACAAAAATACTATTTTATCAAATACTTGATGGAAATCTTTATTTTTTATAACGCATTAAGATTATTATACATTTTTTTTGTATGTTAGCCTTAACAACAGACATATAAATTATTTAATAAGAAAATATAATATAAAATCATAATTGTATATCTCTTTCTTATGAAGTTGAAGACGGTCCTGGATATGAATGATTTCTGTTGGTACTGAGAATTCAGACCATGGATCATAGATTTTTTTTTTTTCATTTTATTATTAATCTCAAGATTTTATATAATATTATATTTGAGCACCTTGAGTAGCAATTAATGATTCTTGATTCCTTTTCTCACTCAAGAAAATCAATTTCAATTGGTGTGAATATTCTTTCTCTCCTTAAATAAATTATATTAATTCAATTAAACAAAAAAATAAAATTAAGCACCTTTATATTATATAACTAAAATGTATAAAGAATAATTTTCTTAACTAACTATTTAGGTATTATTATGGGGACCGTTGGCATTTGGGCAACTCAACATAATACATTTGATAAAATAATGTTAAAATATTGCCTGTCTTGTACACAAACTTAGAATCATTTTTGAATTTCAACAATATTATTTAAAATACTATATATACATATATTTTGTCTAAGAATTTAAATATACCTACAATAAATTTATAATATGCTTTAAAAAGTCCAAATTTCACCTGCACCTGTAATTTATGTTAATTATTTTACTTTTGGTTAATAATTAATCAATGAACTTTTTATAAAAATACCTATACGCTTTCAGAATATAAGTACACCAGTTCGTGAATGCATAAATATTGATATCGGGAGGGATGGTTACTCTGAAAGAGTATAGGTATTTTTATTATAAGTGATTATATATATTTTTAAACGAATTTAATATAAATAATATAGGGTATTGATACTTTACATTTGGATATAGTAAAAATAAGTTACCATACTTATGAAAGATACTATTTATCTGTTACTATGTCTTTACCTTATAATTTATTAATGAGTAATAGTGGTACTAGTGGTACTGTAGCTTACCTGTAAGTATTTCGCATTTCATCAAATGTCCGTACGTAATCTAGATGTGAATATTCAGGATTTCTTGGATCAGAAAAACAAACATTGTAATAAAATTATTGTAAATTTAAACATTATAATATAACAATGTTATGAAATACTGTGTTTCATACCGTGGTAGTCTGTCTATTAAAGGAACATGGTACGTGGCACGCAGGCTTTGTTTTTTAAATGAATGATAAATAACTTCAAACGATTTCTGACATGTTGGACAAATTGGTTCAATCTAAATAGTAAATATATAAAAAAAAATAACCATTTTAATTAAAAGATATAAATATGAAACTTTTCAACAATTTCCTAATAAATTGAACTAACTCTTATATTATCTGCATTAAGCAAATATGCATATAAATTATATTAGATTTTTTTTGAATGTACTAAGTTAAGACTTCAAACAACAAGTAAAATAATTTTCTGAGGTTAAACTTAGGTTCAATCATCTTAGTTTTTCAACTATTATTTGACCTATTTGTACAAATTTAAACTACCTATGTTTTATTTCAATGTACCTACATTTAAATAAATAGTAGTAATAATTAAAGTAAATGTCTTAACAAATAAAATCGACTCAATTTACATATTTATAATTAGAAAAAAACAAAATGTATTCCAACACAAACCGTATAGTAGTCAATTTATATCTAAGACATATTTTATACAGTATGATTACATACATTTAACAATTAATAATTATTAAGGTTTAACTAAACTTACATAGGACCATTGTAGTAAACATCTAAAACAGAATAAATGCAAACATGCATTTGTATGACATGTATTGATTACATCATGAAAACAAATTGAACATGGTGAAACTGGTTTTAAATGGAGTCCAATATATCCGCTATGAAGAATGTGCATTATTTATGATTAATAATTGCTACTTCTTCTTTACTCTAGATGAAAACTCAACTGAAATGTATGGTAAACCAATTAGCTGGAAAAAAAATAAACATATTTCTAGTAGTCCTATTTTAAATGTTTTGTAGAAAAAACAATTTTTTATTTTTGTTTCATAAAGTGTGTTTTTATTGTAAAAAATGATGTAAATTAATATGGAACCATACTAAATAAACTAGGTATTAAAAATTTCAAAGTCTAATATCTATAAAACATAGAGAAAAAATTATTTATTTAATTTTTTTTTTAAATTAAAATCGGACTAGTCCAAATATATTTATTATTTGTCAGTTTATTGGTATAGTTCATTGTTGCATATGTACAAACATATTTAAGAGTTTCTTCAATGACTTGTACCTGCATGTAGTGTGCTATATTACATAGTTTGAAAAAATCCGATACAAAATTCTGAAGTACCCAAGTAACACAATTTGAAAAATAGTTATCAATTATTTGACCGCGAGACAAAATTATTAAATACCGTCAAACAGCCGACTTGGGGCAGTTATGAAATTCTATTATAAATAACTTTAAGATTTATTTATCTGAACATATTTTCAATGTAACTTTTATTTAGTTAAGGTTTAATTTATTGATTCCTGTTGCATTTGAACCATACAATTAATTATTCCTTCTAAGGTTATTTTTTTATTTTACTGCTTGCCCTAGTTTTACTGAATTTCGACAAAATGCCCCATTTATACTTTTCTTATGAAAAACCTATTTTATCTATTACTTAAATTATCTTAGGGTTGGGCCACTATGTTAAATTTTTAAAAAATACTAGACAATTTTCTGAATCTAACAAATATATTTTGTACCTGGTGAGTATATATAAACATAAAAATAAAAAAATAAAAACATTCTTGTTCACCAATTAAATAAGTATTAAAATAAAAAAAAATGAAAGGTATTAAATAATAGGTAGTTAACTTTCTTGTTTACCAATTAAATAAGTAGGTATTATAATATGTAAATTAAATTAAAAACCAGGGATGAATCACAGTGGCCCGAGTCGGACTAAATAAGTTAAATGTACTTTACAAAAATGAATGCAAGATTAAAATAATTTATAATATAGAGTAGTAATATTAACAAACATATGAACATATTTTGATGCTGCTCTTGTATGCGGACTACCGTCATATTTCTGCTCAAGTATGAGGTCTAGAGTACCTATATGTAGACAGCGTTATAATCACGTCAAAAAATAAATGGAAAAAATTGGTAGCATAGATTTAACGATAAACTGCTTTAATGTCCCTCACAAATGAAATGAATAAGTCAGGTAACATTCTAACAATAATGGTCAAGGTGGGACCGAAGTAGTTGGGGAAGGGAGGGGTAGTGCTTCTTACCGTTTTCAGAATTTTTGTCTTCGCATTCAGCCTTGATCTCTCTATGCTTTGTGACATGTGTATCAGCACTCGGTGAGGGAACAACGTAGTTTTGCCGTTGGTTTACAGTGTTATGAATATATCCACTACTATTTAAACATCTATAAGCTGCCCACTCATCTGAGTGAATTACAGAGCCAGCTTCACACTGTAGCTGGATAATTGGAAGCAATGTGTTTTTGTCCCTTCGAAGTACATACAAATAACGGTAGCCAGAACCATTTTTGAGCCCAAAAACACTTTTCGATTATTTTTTTTACGTTTACAATAGCAATCTTACTATACTATATTATACATATAGGTATAGGTAAATTAAATTTTTTTTCTGCTATAATATGCTGTCTATGTACGTGGTTGTAGATCGCATTCATTTGAAGTCCGCATACAAGAACCCATATTTTTTACTATCAATTTTTATGTAAAACGTCTAATTCAATGAGTATTAGTGTTTTCGGACCTTTTAAAAACAACAGATATTTAACATGAAATTAATTAATAAAAGTCAATACTTACGTTTAAATTTTTCGTGCGTAATAATTGTCCGAGTGTAATTTTTCACGTGTAAATGTATAATGCTTCAGATCGTAGAATCGTACGGCGTCCGTGGGGTTAGAACGAACAGAATTCCTACTGATGTGGACCATTTGGAAATTTGTAACTATGTACCCATGGAACGAACAAAAATACTCGTTACTAATTTTATAATCCAAGACCGTGATTACGGGAGTTCGCGTATCACTACTAGTCGGTTGTTTTGTTTTTATTTTCGTATTTTTCGTGACAGAATATTATTATTTTTTTACCGTGTGTGTTTGTCTAGCTAAATAATAAATAGGTGCTTTTCGAACATTCATTTTTAATAATACAAATAATATCTCATCAAATTTGTGACTGTGAGATCAAAAAGTTATGTTTTTCTTGGTTTCATTCAAGTGCTTTTTACAGTACTCGGCGAGATTGCAGTAGACATATTAAGTATGTATTATACATAAAGCATACTATACCTTTAAAAAATACGACACGCGATACCTAACCACCCAACTATTCTATGTACGGATGACTGGGTCAACTATCACGAGAAAACTTACACCTCAAAACACAATCATCGGTCTTAGGAAACCGGAATACGTGTGTCGTATACATGCAAAGACTGAGTGATCGAGGCTACCCACGTCCATTGATTGAGTTCTCTTTTCTTAGTTCCAACTGCATACAATCAGATAAATGTCTACTGATAAGGTTAACTTCAATATCCGACTTGTCGAATTGGTCTCGGTGGTTGGACTTTTATATTAATTATTTTAATTTTATTTTTGATAATAATATATAACACTACGTTTTAAAAATTCATAAGACGTATATAGTGTGCATCTAATAACACCAAGGTCAATCGTCCAGGAGTTATTTATCATGGGTGAGTATCAATTGGTTCTAGAAATTAACTCGCTCAACCTGTTGTGAAAAAAATGCACATGGATTTTTGAATCATATTATTGACATGGTTCATTATTCTGGACCAGGATACTGTGAAACAAATTTGATCTGGTTTAGCCTATACTTCTTGCCACGAGAGAAGTAACTCGTTTCCCGACCAAATCGCGATTGAATCCGTGCATCCCTTACCTATTTGACATGTCGACATTGCATGATCACAACCATCAATGGTCGGCCACATTATATAAGTAATACTATTAGTATGTATAATGTTGTAAAATGGGGGAAACTGGCCTCAAAATGGTATCTGCTGTGTCAGTCTGCGTGCGTAGCGAGTTACTTTTCTCATGGCACGTAGTATAATAGTATAATAATTTCTACTTTGTGTTTATTTTCCTAATTATACATTAATAATGTATTGTATTCATTTATATTTGTTTTAATATAGAATTCCCAAGAATGAATACATGAAAAGAAAATGGCTTTAAGTTTTGGAAATTGATCGTTGTCATGGTTGGCAAAAAATATGTAGTGATTATTTTTTAGAAGAAAACTATAAGCCAGAAAAAACGCGATTTTTATTTTCAAATGCTATTCTCCAACCTTATGATTGAAATGGTTTTCCTTCTAAGTAATACTTGTTCTCTAAAATTTAATTTTTCATTTTCAATAGTATTTTTATTTTTAAATAGTTATGCTACTCAAAGTAATGATGTTGAAACTGGAAATAATATAATTTTACCAATGGAACAAAATATTATAAGGTGAGTTTATGAAAATTGTATTTGACTAGATTTTGTTTTTAAAATTATTTAAAAATATAGAAAATTGGCTTATTATTATGAAAGTGATTACATAGAATCTGAATTTTACAGAGAGGAACATATTGAAAATGCTGTTGTAAATAATTTTGAATCAACAATCCAGTCATCTAGACTTACTAGAAACAATGAGGATATGAGTAATAAAAATATGCCGGTCAGTAAATAAGTATTAATATTTTTAATAAATATGGTCAATACAGTCTGATATCTTTATCTTTTTTTATGATTTTCCATGCTTTCCTTATTGAATATGTAGGGCCTTAGTCTTCAACGTCTTGGTTTCTCTAGTAATTTATTGCTTCTAATTAGTCATCAGTAATATTCTTGCCACTTATATTTATAAAATAGTTAGTAGTTTGATCACCAATGTGTGTATTCTTTTTGGAAAACTCCCAGGATATAATTTTTAGCCTCAACTAGTGTATTGTTAGGAAATATCTACTGTAATCAATCGGGGATCTGTGTGATGTAACTATAGTTTCAAGATCTTTTGTGAAAAGAAAACTAGTTCTACTATTTTTCTGAATTTCCAACGAAGACGCAGTTACTGCATTTTATTTTATAGAACGTCTTTGGTTGATTTATGCTACTATCAGTTTTGTTGGTAATCCAGAAAAATAGTAAACCAGATTGAAAAAAAAAGTTTTGTAAAATTGAGTTATGACAATTTTAGTTGCGGCAGTAGATATATAGATTACATAATTATTCCATTCCATTCACAGTATTAATTCCTATTTTAAAATATCAACTGAACATTATTGATATATTTTTATGCGTACATAATATAAACCAATATTTTGTAAAATATAAAATCAAAATAGTCAACTAATACGCCTAAAAAAAACTGTGTGTATATTTACTGTAAGGAAATAATCATCTTGTAGGCTGTTCATTGTATCATAATATACGAATAAATATGTACACACAACTTGTTTTGCATCATATACTGTACAGACAACGAGGTACTGAGAATCGTTGATTCTATATACAAATAATAATATTGTTCTTAGCTTACACCTGAATAATTTTGCAATGGTTGGAAAGGTTAGCTGGTTTATCAAGTGTTCTATAGTAGTGAGTAGTATTCTGATTTTATGTTATAAACAACCAGTATTCTGTAGTTCATTATTTTGGTTACAAAGACATGGAAGTATTCATACCTTTTAGTTTCTACAAAAAATAGTCTTTAAACTATCCTAAATATGAAGACTATACAAACTAGACCATTGAATGTTATATGACTAAAATATGTATTTAGCTAGGCCATTGAATGTTATATGACTAAAATATGTATTTAGCTCATATTATATTTTAATTTGTACTTCATAATTGGCAACCTAGCTGTTTCTAATATTAATATAATTTTTAATATGAATTATGTGTTTAAATTTTAAAGGACCATACTTTAGGATATGGATTACGATGTTCCGTTAAAAACTGCATTAACAGGCTTAAAGCCAAGAACAGATTAAAACCAGGCGCTATTCCATCATTATTTTTAGATATTGGTAAGAAAAAAATTAATTATTTGTTATTTTATTTTGTATTAACTTTTTAATTATTAATAAGCATTCTATTATTATAGTTTAGGTAAATACAAGGTTTTATTTTGCTATATAATGTAATAACTTTTAACTTGAAAAAAAAACTTACTATAAAATATTATAAACTTCTTAAAATTCAATATAAGAAAGAAGGTTTTTTTAATAAATTAGAATAAATCTAACCCATGCAGTAAAAACACCAGTTCATAACCACAATTCCCTTTTTTTTATATTAATATATTATATATATATAATAATGTTAAGTTGCAATTGCAATCTGTAATAATTAATTTAAACATTTTAATTTTCTAAAATCTATTCTTAATGACTGCGGAAAATATAAAACTTACTTATTTTTGTTGGATAAACATGCTTGAAATAGTAATTGTTTCTCTTAAATCAGTTAATCCAAGATAAGGACTTGGAAATGTCCTTTTAAATAATCTTTCTCTAATGTTATATTTCTTTTTTATAATAAAATTGTATTTACTATATAATAATTTAAAATTAAAATTCTTTTTTCAAATCATTAGCACCGAATGCTTTGCCAGTGTCAATTGATGAGTTGCCTGTATTGAGTACATGTTAAGATCAATTCATAAGTCCAATAAATAATGAAGCTGCTGAACAGTCGCCAGAAGAAAAAAAAACATTGTAAAAGGTACCATTTAAAAAATTCTTACTAAAATACATTTTAACTTGTAATTTAAATCCAACATTAAAATCAAATACTGAAAAAATTAATAACCTTTCAGATAATACAGATAATATTTCCATGACGATTGGATATTCATCTAATAGTTTGTTGTGTAATACTTTGAAACCAATTGAGAAAAAACCCTCACAATGTATTATAATGGATGTTTGCGATACTGAAGATTTTGCAAGGGATGAACACGGGGTTATTTTTGAAATGTCTAAGGAAGTTATACTTCCTAGTTTATATTAGAAGAGTGAACATCTTAATACACAAAATACAACAGGTTTTTATCAACGAGACACTAATGATGTAACTGTTAAGAAAGTTAGTTGTTATAATAACATTGTGCTCACTATACAAGGACTATGAATATAAAACGCCTATTACAACAAAGAAAGAGTTAGACAATCTTTAAGAAAAAATCGATGTTATTGAAAAACGTTATGGTAGAGGTGGATTTGTCTTTGAACAATGTATAGGGTATTTTGAAAACAGCTTAGTTAATATGTATTCTGGCTGTCAAGGGTTGGTAAAAAATCGAGATTTTCAAAGAATGAGAGCAAAAATTGAAGCTCAAAACTAAACTATTGAAAGTTTTATAAACAAATTGAGTTTACTGGGGGATCTTAAGTCTTAAAACGACACCCATTCTTTCAAAAACTATTAATGTTTTTAAAATATTTTTTTCCATGATTTTAAGTTTTCAAAAAACGACATATTTAAAAAAAATATATATATTAATTTTTTTAATTGTTTACTTTTTTTGCATACATTTTTAGTTCCGTATTTAAAAGCAAAATGTTTTTTGAGTACTTAGATATATTAAAATCAAATTTTTATACTAGTTATTTATGATATCTAATTAGAGCGCGTATTTATATGCACTTGCATATTTATTCTGGTTGATCGTATGGTATGCTAAGTGGGCACAGAATTTGTTTCATAACGTAAACATTTTAACTATGAAACTCTTATGGTGCACATTTTACATATTTCGACATTTATAGTTTTGATTTATAACAAATAAATTAATATGTATACTCGTAGATGTAAACTGTTTTCCCAGGGAATTAATTTTTCTTTTTATAGATTAAAACTACCGACAAAACATAAAATATTATTTAGGTAGGTACCTAATTGAAAAGGTTAAAATCCTAAATGGCTTATGGTATAATATTTATGATAAAAAATATTGTTTTGTAACGAGTTAATATTATGTAAATAAACTTTTTTCAAAAACATTTATTTTCTGAAAGAATGATTGTCTTAAGTTAAATGGAAAACCCTGTATATTAGTTACTTATAAAAAAATTGTTATTTTAATTATATTTTATTTTATAGATTGCTGAAAAGACAACACATGTATTAAAACTAAGGAGAACAATGGCAGCAATTAAAAGAAATCATCAACTTAGACTAGCGTTAAAATCATCAAGAATTTCAAATATTATGAAGTCATAAATATTATGCGTTGTATTTGCCAATTTTAAGTCTATTTATTGGACAATTGTATTTTTAGTTTAGTTAATTTTTAAAAACAAGTTTGAAATTGTATTATTTTTGAAGACATATTATAAAACTTGAGTTTCAAATATTGAAAATTGAAATTCATTGCGGCCTGTAGTAAATTACTTTTTATAAGTTTAAAAAAAAATTATCAAGTTCGGTTGATTTCAAAACAATTTTTTTTGGACACAATTACACATTGGCACCAAGTGCTTTAAAACCAAACTCATCATTTAAAATTTTCAAGCCATTTAATCTGAAATGTACGTTTATATTTTCCCCGGTATTCTCATATGGGGAATCAAAATTAAAATTGTAATGGTGACCAATGATCAAACGTTTTGTATTAAAAATATTAAAATATTAATAATCAAATATTTGTTTTGATTGTATAGGTACTTTGTACAATTACTTTTTTGTTACATATTTTGAAATTTGATGTCAAATATTTAAGGTTTTTGGTTTATTATGATTTATTCTTATAATTAATAAAAATGTATCCAAGTTGGATGGAATATTGTTGTTCATGCAATAATATATATATATCTGTAATTATAAAAATGTCGTGTCACGATGTATATTCGCGATAATCTCCGAAACTACTGGATCGATCATGATGACATTTTTACTATGTGTGTAATTTGGCCGAACTTAAAAGATAGGTTAATTTTAAAAGGGAAAGGATTAATCCCGGGAGGTGCTAAGACGGGAATTTTGAGATTTCAGATGACAATTTTTGTTTATAAATGGTTGCCATGGGTTTTTAATGATAATAATAAAAAAAAAAACTATTTGCTTTACTTTTTAAATATAAATTATAATATAATATCAAACTATAAAAACGTGAAATGAAAATCTCTGTACAGGCTAAACTCTGGAACTACTTATCAGATCTTTTTGATTTTTTTTTTAAACGAAAGAGTATTTCACGAGAAGGTTTATATGAAAAAAAATTTTAGTTTGCTATTGGTTAATCGGTCATGTTTGTTGATTTGTATTATTATTTTTTGTCAATATACATACACATAATATAATATACAAGAAGATCTGATAAGTAGTTCCAGAGTTTAGTCTGTATAGTTATAGTCTCTGTATTTATATAGTTAGATATATATATATATAAATTAATGATCTTGGGTAGATTAGACCTCTGGGAAGAAGATAAGTTAATTTACAAAGGGTTAAATTTGTTTTTTTTTATTCATCGGTACGGTTAGATTAGGATAGGATTTTGTATAGGTAAATTGATTATATTAATCCATCGTAGGTAGAATTAAGTAAAACCAACAAACTTGGTATAACTTTGATACTTTAAAGTTAAATCATAAACTTACGTACTAACAGCACGGCGGGGTCCGCGATCTACCACAGGTAGATTGCCTACCTAATGTAATGTACTGCTGCGAATCAGAATTTTTATTCTGGGCAACGGAAAAGTTAAGATAAATTTTGAACACCATACACCGAATATTAAATAACGAATTGAACAAAGTTTGAGTCATACAGAGTTGATACATTTAACGGGCAACGAAGTGTACGGGATCAGCTAGTATACCTACTAATGTTTAATAGTAAAATAAATTACTTTAATAACAATAATTACATAAATTATAAGTAGGTACACTTAGTAATATTCTAGGGTGACTTTCCGTCTTTGCTCAGCATTGATTTTCCTATGGCATTTAATTAAAATTTAACATATCCATTACAGTGATTCCATTATACTTGGGCATTGCACTTATATTATTATAATACCTAGAGAAAAGTGATGCATCACACCAGTCGGCAGTCACTGCACTAAACTCTTTGTACCCATAAATTTATATATAATGTGTATATAATAGGTACTATTTAAAAAATATTGCATCCGAGTATCCGACCTTCGAGTATGTTCTTATAAAAAATAATTTTAGATTTTGTTTCTTTTAAAATCTAAAACGATAATTTTTTATGGACCTCTTAACGGTACAACGTATCATTAAAAGAAAAATAATATTCAGTCTATACGATTTCATCTCATTGAATAATGATTATAAGCTAATTTTATATTTTAAATATTTTTTTTCTGTACACGCAGAGTCCATATTAATGGTCATGTCTATGATGTAATTCGATAGATATAAAAACAAAATATTTATAAATTTTTATAAAACTTCTATATACTTAATACTGTTTTAATATTATTCAGTACTTAAAAGGTCTATATATTTTATTAAAATATGTAGTTATTTTCTGTACATTATAAATTATTATAATTTATGGAGGTACCCATACAATATGTTAAATTGTCGCGGCATAATATTTGTTAACTTTATTTACATTAATGTATTTAAAATGATATTATTTGAATTAAAAATTAACATTTTACTAATTCCTTACGCTTTTGATCCGAGCAATGACATCGATATTCATATCGATAATTAATATTTTGGCTGTGCAATGTAGGTACTATAATATAGTAAGTTATAGTCATGTCCCATAATAGGACACGCATTGAATTTATTTTTAACAATCCATACTCCAAAGTATTAAAAAATATACAAATTATAAATATATTATCACTTACCTATCGTATTAATTCAATAGTTATGGTTTCATATATCCGTTAATCGTTTTGAACTGATCTTTTTATTTTAATATAGGTACATAATATATACGTACATTGTACATACCAGGGATTGCAAACGTTATAATAACGTTATGATTATAACCAGAGCTAGGATTTGTATGCAATTAAAAAATTGTAAAATATGAATTTTATTTATCAAAATGTGCAAAAATATGCATATTAATTATTATAAGATAGAAAATGTAGTTACAAAAAAAAATATTTTTTTGTTAAAATACATCATAATTGAGATTATCGTCATTTTTAAAAACTATTTAAGTATTTACTTTTTGCATGAATATTTATTAATTATTATTTTAGTAATACAATTTATAATTCACATTCAATTTCAACAGTGGAAATACGTGTGCTAGGTACATGATACGACCACATATCTTCTGTCTACAACTCTACAACAAATTTTCGTAATTTGGAACTTTCATTATTGACTTTCAGTATTTTTAAAATAGAAATCACTATCACTTTACGAAAATCACACTGAAAAACAGTAAAGCAGTCTAATAAATGGTGATACATGGACAGCTAAACGCTTGAACGGTTTGTACGACATCGACAAATTGCAGCTTATCTTGGATTTTATATTGATACCTACATAGGTACTTTTATTAATTGTGTTTATCTTTCTCCGTCAAACTATTCACTTTTTTGTCGAATACTGTACCATAGGATTTTATTTATAAAAACAAAATTTATGTTGTATGCATCTAAGCTAAATATATGTAAAAACATTCAAGTTAAAAATAGTACTTGCCATTTTCATATTATAAATTGTGGACATTACTCACTAAAACTTCATTTGGATTTTGATCGTAGCAAAAAATTACGTTGTGCATACAATTCATAGCCCTGAACATGACGTTTGTACTTGACAAAAAAAAAAAACGGTTGAATTTTGTAAACGTATTTATAAAGGCATACAATATGCAAAAGTAGTTAAATACTACATAACAGAAGATAACGATTAACAAAACATAACGTGATTTATAGAATATCACCAAACGTAAAATAACGCAAAACGAAATAATTTTTAAGTTATATAACTGATAATATTGGTTTCGTAGAAATATTTATTCCATGCGATTTTATTTTTATCTTAGCAAAACACCGAAGAATTTATTTTATAATCCGTATCCGGAATAGTAATAATAATAGTATACCTATTATTTATTTATTTTAGTACATTTTTTTTTATATTTGCTATACCTATGTATGTTGTAATATTAAGTGTTTAAATGGTTTTAGAACTTTGGAGAAATGATACTGAAATTAACGCAATTTTACCAACTATTCAACATACATAGGAAAATTATAGTAATTTAAAAATATAAACATTTTGATGCATTCAATTTCAACAGTAATTTACAAAAATGGTTTTGGGTTTTCTTTATATAGTAGATATTATTGTAATAACCTCGATTTTGGTGCTTTATCAACTTTTAAAGCAGCTTTTCTCTATGGGTAATGTTAAAAGGTATAAAATCAAATAGTTTATTAATGACAGTTGTGAAGATGTGAGCAGCACTTCTTTGGCCAGACAAAATCATTTTATTTTTTGCATCGTAAATGTATGGTTATTATTTTTTTAATACTTATAAAAAAAAATTGTGACTATGGATTTTTAATATTTTTTGTTCTGTTAGCCTATAAATTATGATATTACAAAGTATATTTTATGATTTTATTGTGATAAAAGTAATTCATTTTACTATAAGCATACATTTTTAATTTACATTTTACATTTTAACAACTGACAATTTTACCAACTCAAAAGGTTAAGGAATTAAATATTTGTTAAGTTTATACCTATAAATATAAATAAAATGATCAAATTAACAACATTTTCGGATTATATCTTTGACACTTATATTTGTGACGATGCTTCTTTTCTTCCACATATAGGGACGTTACGTTCTGAATCTGTAATTCGAACTACAAATGCCGCCAAGTCCTCTCATTCGCATTTCAGAAACAATTTTTATATAGCACATCACAATATTCATATTTTTTTATTTTTTATAAGGTGTTCAATGCGAAGTATATATTATTGAAATGAGAAGCATAGGAACAATAAAAGCAAGAAAACTTTGATTCAAAAAAAATATACTTTCAATGAAATTCATAATTGTAAAGAAGGGAAAAAGAATAGATTTGAATATGTAAAATTGATATCGCTTCATTTAAAAAAAATGATTATATTTTATGTACTTCTCAGAAAAAAATATTTTTAATAATTATTATTTGACTAATTTTATTGATCTAGGTATTATATATTATATTAAATTTGTAAAATCTGGGTATGGCATTATTAAAAAAAATTGTTGTTGCATCATATAAAATTATTATTAGTTTAAAAAACGTTATATTATACCCATATATTTTTATGCTGTACATTTTGCCCAATCTCCAGGTAGTAAAACGTAAATAAATATTTTATATGAAGCAGGTAGATAAAATGTGGCCCAATTACCGACCGCCCTTGGTTTTTTAACATAGATGATTATTAAATATTTAAACTATACACATTTCAATTAATAATTTAACAAATATTAATTATTTTATATCAATTAGCTATTAAAGGTCTTAATATAATATTGAGCCTATCTAATCTACCAACTAAAATAATATATCTATCTACAAAACTATGTTATTAAAAAAGTAACAGAAATGTTTGTACTATTTTAGTATAGTTCTATAAAATATGTCAAAAAGCTCAACAATTTAATACAAAGTTCCTTACAAGTTATAAGTTGTTATAATAACATTTGAGGAATAATAAAGATCCATAGGCACGATTTTTTTTATAAGCATTTCAATTTCAAATGTTGACGATCAAACTGAAAATTCACAAATTATTTAGTACCGTTAAATGGGGTTACTTTGATAATTTTTAACTGTTTTATGACAATTTTACTTTTTATTTTATGGATAACTTCTGTGGTATTAACGATAAAATTCTCAAAATTAAATCTTAGTTGCAGCTAGTTATGATCAATTTTTCAAAGTTTTAATTTTTAAATTTCTGATTTTATCTTCAGAAATATCAATCTTTTTAATATGCTATCAAAGTTACACAATGTCATGGGCAACTTTGATACCTATATTAATTCTTAATGTGATATCAAAGTAATCCCATTTTATGAAAAAAAAATTATATCATCATGGTACTCCTGCGGATAAAAATATAAGTGTATCAAAGTGGCCCCACGAAATCAAACCCAGGTTATGCCCATTATACGGTAGTTAAAAGTATATATAATTTTCAACTTTTATTACTAGGTAGTTATTTTTTACAGACATTATATAAGTTCAAATTAGAATAAAATTAGTTATATATTAAAACTAAGAATAAGTTAGAATTATATTATTTTTTGTGAAAAATATTATTCGTGGGTATATGAAAATATAAGATTTATTATTATATTCTATACATACAATTACAATTATTTCAAATGTAATTGTTATACTACTACTACCTACCAGGGGCGTAGGTAAGGGGGGGGTTTTGGGGGTTCAAACCCCCCCCATTAAAAAATCCCAATCGGTTAATAATATATAATAATTATAATCAGGAAAAAATTGCATGTAGATTCTAAAAAAAAACAAAAATTACTTTTTAGTTAAACATAAGAAAACAATTAATATATTGCTTAATTATAATTGTAATCAAGAGCGAAGATGAATATTTTTGTAATACAATTTTGGAAGTGCGCGTTGTTTCAGCGTTTGTTACGAAAAATAATGATTATCTAGATAGATATCTAATGTTATTTATAATATTCAATGTTGTAATTGCTAAATATATAAATTATTAACTATAAAATTGCGTGCCCGACGGCGGCCGACGCCCGCATCTTATTTTGACCCACGACGCATACGGCCGTACCAGCAATACTGCTAATAATAGTTTGTTAATAGTATAAGAATTTATCACTGTGTTTGAAATTATTTAATCACCGATTTACCCTGGTCATTTATCCTAGAGCTGTTGTGCGATGTGCATTGCAGTTGTCTCAGATCTCAGTTTGCGTGTAAACTTTCCAGCCAAAGCAGGTAATTTATTAATTTTTATAATTTATGTTATATAAAATATACAATCAGAATTATTTATTTCAAATTGTTTTTCGTTTTGTCATTTATATTTTAAACGTTCACTGCCGATCGCCAATGTCAACACATAGTTGACGTTCGCAATCTTGTCACGGTGACCGACGTCAACACAGCACGTTTTTAACGCTATCCATGTTTACGTATTCATTGTTATTTTGGTTTTTTGTATTCCTATGATATTGATGTAAAATTATTCCTTATTATCTGTAGATTATAATATTGTACATCAGGTTTATATTACATTGTTGCAGCCGTCACTTCTACGTTTTTTTTTTTAGTTTACTCACGACACATGTATTTATATGTTTACCGTTTCAAATATCAAATAAAAATTAAATTTTTTTTAATGTCAAATTTTATAAAGTTTTTGTTGTTCATTAGGCAGACTCTTTTCACTCTAGAGATTCTAATTTCTAATATTCTATAATTCGATAGTTCAAATTATTTTATATGATTACAATATATTAAAAAATTAATTATTTTTTTCATAACAGAAACAAAATGAAACGAATAAGTCAGCCATCGGTTTTAAACTTTTTTGAGAAGAAAAAAAAATCTGAAAGTGGAACCACCCAAATTAATCAACCCTTATCTATGAGTTATCCAACTGATCCTGAAGCTTCAAGTTTTTCTGAAAAAGTTTCTTCCGTTGAAGAAGAACATGAGCTATTATTTGAAAATGATGTAGGAATCTATTTAGGAAATCCACCGACAGATAACGAAAAAAAGTTTAAGGTTTTACAAAATCCGTGGATGCCACCTTTATCATATAAATTTCCTGTGAGTGATAAACGACGTCTTTCTTTCCAACGCCACTGGATGGAACAATATTCTGGCTCGTATTTTCAGATGTTGCCAAAGGTGCTCTTTGTAAAGTGTGCGTTTTATTTGGTCATAATCGTGGTGGTCGTGGTGGACAAGAACTACGGTCTTTAGTGGCCATCCCATTTATAAATTGGAAAAAAGCTAAACAAATATTTGACAGTCATAGTAAGGCAGACTATCATATGTTTTCAGTTGAAAAAGCTCAAGGGTTTATGACAGTTATGACAGGGAAAACTACTGATATTATAACATCTATAAACTCAGAAAATAAAAAACAAGCCGAAGAAAATAGGAAAAAATTGATCTCCATTGTTGAAACAATAATCTTATGTGGTCGTCAACAAATAGCTTTAAGGGGTAAAAATGAAACTGGCAAAATAAATTTAACAGAACCCCCCTATAATGATGGCAACTTTCGGGCAATTTTGAGATTTCGTGCAAGATCGGGTGATATTTTCCTAAAGGAACATATTTTATCCCAAACATCCGACAGTCGATCAATGTTCACGTCACCAACAATACAAAATGAAATAATTGATCTATGTGGCAATTTTATTCAAGAAAAAGTTGTCAATAGAATAAAAAATGCTGGGTTTTTTACTATTCTTGCTGATGAAACGCAAGATATATCAAGGTACGAACAATTAGCTTTATGCATTCGGTACGTAGACGATTCTTCTGCAGATAGTGTTTTCATCAGAGAAGATTTCTTAGAGTTTGTGCATGTAAAAGATGTGACAGCTTCAGCATTGGCCACCACCATCATGCAATGTATAATTACTCTTGGATTAGATATGGAGATGTTAGTAGGCCAAGGATATGATGGCGCTGCTGTGATGAGTGGTCAATTTCGAGGAGTGCGCACAATAATCTCAGAGAAATACCCAAAAGCTCAGTTCATCCATTGCTCAGCCATACTTTAAATTTGGTTTTGGCACACTCTGTGAAATTCCAATGATCCGAAACTGTATTGGTACAATTAAGACTGTAATTAATTTTTTTAGACAATCCGCGTTGCGTGATGGTATTCTTAAAGATGCAGCAGAGTCAGCTGGAGCTACTCACTCTAATCTGGTTTCTCTTTGTGAAACCCGTTGGACTGAAAAACATTTGGCAGTAGAACGATTTGCAGAAATGTTTTCTGTAATAACAGAAGCACTGCAAGCTCTACAAGATAGTCGAAGAGAATGTGCATCACAAGCTTACCAATTAAAACAAGCAATAGAAAACTCACAGTTTGTAGTATCGATGCTCATTTTGCGAAAAGTTTTCAGCTTCACATCAACTCTCAACAAAATTCTTCAAACTCAAAATATTGATTTGACCGAAGCTTGCAAATATGTAGATATCGTAAAAAAAACATTAGAAGACATACGAAATGATGATGAATTTTTAAGAATTGTGACAGATTCTAAAGAATTTTTAGGTATTGAGTCACTTACAGCACCTAGAATCACAAACAAACAAAAAGGACGAAGCAATAATCCTGCAGAGACAGCCCAAATATATTATAAAATAAACGTTTACTATCCATTTCTTGACCATGTGCTAAACGAACTAACAGCCAGATTTTCTAACCATCACGAAAAGATCGGGAACCTCCAGATTTTACTTCCAAAATTTATGAAAAATAAGAATGATGCTAAAAAAAAATTGACCGAAATCCATAAAATGTACCTGATAAATGAAAAAGTTGATATCTGTTGTGTGAGTATCAATTATGGACAAGAAGTGGGAAGAAATAAGTGATGACTTGAATGAGTTTAAATGCAATCAAAACATTGGAAAAGTGTGATAAACAGTTTTTTCCTCTCATTTATAATCTTCTCAAAATTTTAGCCACTCTTCCTGTGTCTACTGCAAGTGCGGAACGTTCCTTTTCTACATTAAAGCGCTTAAAGACGTATTTACGAAACACCATTGGTCAAGAGCGACTTACTGGACTAACTCTTCTAAATATTTATAGAGATATAATTGTTGATCCTTTACTCATTGTGAACAAATTAACACAACGTAGGAAACGATTAAATTTACTTGTATAATGTTTAAAAAAAAAAATAAAATGTATTTTACTAATATACGCATTTATTTGTATTTGGTTTTTTCACGTTAGCCTATTACTAATAATTTAAGTTGAAACCCCCCCCCATTAAAAATCTATACCTACGCCCCTGCTACCTACTTTTGTACTAATGCTTCAAAGTAAAATTAATTAATTAAATCACAATAATATCATCAAATACGGACTCGAATACAATTATTTTATATAATTTAATTCAAATTTAACACAATCCATTACAAAGGCCCATTGTACAGCAGAGTGACTTTAACTTATCTGATTTTTAAATTTTAAGAATTTTTTTCAATTATAAGTCAATTTTTTATTCATTAAATCACTTTTTTCGATATTCTTTAAAAACTTTACATTTTTTAGGATATATGTGGGTTGCATTATAAAGTAAAATGGTTCAGGTTTAAAACGCATTAAACAAGATTGTTTACTGCAATATATTCACAGTCATAATTATAATAATTTGGGAATCAAATTAAATTTTTTTTTCATAGTTATATAATAATATGTAGATACAGTGAAACATCCATATTACAAAGTCTCATGGACTCATATGAGCAACAAAAATATTCGTATCATGGAGAATTTCGTAAAATAGAAGTAAATACATTTGGATCTCTTAAATATTTAGTTAAACAGAACATTTTGTTAGTTGGAAGTTCGATGTAGGGAAGTTTCACTGTAGTTATACTAAAAATATATAATTACAGTGGACACTTATTTTTTAACATGTTTGTTTTAAATATTTTCATTATTGAAGACTCCCTAGTCCCTACCCATATATCTTTCTATGTGGACAATTTATGGTTGAAAAGTCCGATAGTCTATATATTTACCTATGATAATGTTTTTAATTACTATTTAAGATAATCGGAGATTCGGGGTATTTGCATTTAAATCCAGAGTGATATTATTATTGTTCTTTATGTCTTTAAAATCGTGGTAGGTTTAATTATTAGTTTAATTTCATATTTAAAACTAATAATAAATCATTACTAAATGTCATGTATTATTTTAATGCCACTTCTCGGAAACTGTAATTTTCCTAGAAAAAGAGTTGCGCAAGTGAGTGTCACTCTGCTGTACTTTATTGACGTAAAAAAAATTGAAAACATTTAGTTAAATTTTCATGTATCTATAGTTATTCGTTTTTGAAATTCAACCAAATAAAAAAATTAATACATGAGAAATCGAGTGAATATCCAATCTTGTAAAAATATGAACTTTAAACAATCATAACAATTTAATTTGACTTAATTTTCTGATCTTAAATTAAAAAAAATATTTTTATGAATTTCTAACTCAACATAATTTGCAAATTTTTGTGATGTTTACGTGTTTTGTCAAAATTCAAAATTCAACCTTTAAATGCTTAAAAAAAAATTGTGACTATAGATTTTTATATTTTTCAAATTTCTTTGTAGCATTATATTAAGAGCCTTGTATTAGATTGTCAATCTTTTTTACCCCCAAAAAAAATTGAAAAAATAACTAAAAAAACTGGAAACTGAAAATGTCCGTAAACAGTTCAAAATCAAATCCAAATATTTTGTAAATTGTTCGTGTATAGAAAATGCTAATATAAACAACCAGTGGAAATTGTATGTATCTACGGTAATTTGTTTTAGAGTTATGCCAAAAACCAAAATCGATTTTGTTAAAAACCAATTTTGCTTAAAAATTTCAGGTTTACCTTAATTTTGTTTTGTTTTTTTTTGCTTTTGAAAATTACTGGGTACCTATTTAAAATATTGACCTCCTAAATTCACTGGATTCACTTTCCCAACTGAAGCATTATTTTGAGTTTTGACTACTTATCGTTTACACAAAGTTTGTCAGTCAGCTTTATTACTGTCTAAGTATATTTGATGATATTATTGTGAATAAAGTAATTTATATATAAACTGTTAAAGCGGAACCTTGTTTTAAATTTCCAATCCTCAGCTATAAAAGTTAACATTTTATACATTTTTAACTACAAAATAATTTTTAAATTTTAAATTAGATAAACAGTATAAAAATTTTAACTTTAAATGCTTGTAAAAAAAAATTTTGCAACGTATTTTTACATTTTTCAACTACTATTGTAACAATGTATTAGGAAACTTGTATTAAATTTTTACGCTTCTTAATCCCGAAATACAATTTTATTGACAATTATAGTAAAAAAATTTTAATGAAAAATGGCCGTAAACAGCTCAAAACGAAACAAAATATTATCAAGTATGAGAATTTATAAAAATAAACACATGGTGTAAATTTCAAGTAGGGACTTTCTACTAGAGTTTTAACTATTTTGTCAATATTTGAACTTTAAATACTTATAAAAAAAAATTGTGACTATGGATTTTTAATATTTTTTGTTCTGTTAGCCTATAAATTATAATATTACAAAGTATATTTTATGATGTTATTGTGATAAAAGTAATTAATTTTACTATTAGCATACATTTTTAGTTTCCGTTTTACATTTTAATAACTAACAATTTTACCAACTCAAAAGGTTAAGGAATTAAATATTTGTTAAGTTTATACCTACAAATATAGCATTCAAAAACACTAAGATAGGTACTACATATATCGTGCTGTTAAATCAAAAATACCTTCTTAAAATAAAAAAATTCATAAAATGCAAAAAAATATTCTAAATCGAGTACTTTTAGATTCTGAGTGGAACGATGAATGTATTGATTTTACAATGATTTGTGTTTTTATATTTTTTTTAAACATTTTTTTTTTAATTTTTTGTTTGTGCCTGTGTACACGATAAGTAGTCGAAATAATGCTTCGATTTTCCACTTCAGTATCTTTTTCGATTGGTAAGTGAATATCGTTGGTGCATTGGGGAGGTCAAAATTTAAAATTCACAGTAATTTTCAAAAGCGCCAAGAAAAATAAAAAAAAAAAATGGAAAAACGGGATTTTTTACGCGAAATCAATTTTTCACCAAATTGAATTTGGTTTTTGTTATAACTTAAAAACAAATGACCGTAGATACATGAAATTTTCTCTGGTCGTTTAAATTTTCATTTTCTATACACGTTAAAATTTTCAAAATATTTTGAACTGTTTAGGGAAATTTTCATTTTACATTTTTTTTTAGTTTTTTTTCTAAAAATATCAAAACAATTTTATTTGTTGGTTAAAAAAGCTTGAAAATTTTATAGAAGGCTCCTAGTATATTGTTTCAAAAGCAGATGAAAAATATTAAAAATCCTTAGTCACAGTTTTTTGTTTCAGCATTTAAAGTTCAAAAATTGACAAAATATGGAAAGATCACGAAAATTAGCAAATTATTTTGAGTTAAGAATTCGTAAAAATTTTTTTTTTTAAATCTAAGATTTTAAAATGTAATACAAGATTCCTTATAAGATTATCTACCTTTATCAAAAAAAAAAAAAATGTCTACATGAAAGCAAATTAAATTGTTATGAGCGTTTGAAATTCAAATTTTTACAACCTTGGATATTCACTCGATTTCTCATGTAGCGATTTCCTTAGTTTGTTGTATTTCAAAAACGAATAACTCTAGGTACATGACAATTTCACTGAATGTTTATACTAGCATTTCCTATTCACCATACAATTTTGAAAATATTTTGACTCTTTTGGAGCTGTTTACGGGCATTTCAGTTTTCAATTTTTTTTAGTTTTTTTTTTCTATAAATATCAATAAAGTTTTTTCTGTTTGGCCAAAAAGTGTAAAAATTGAATAAAAGGCTTCTGATCTATTTTTATAACAGCAGTTGAAAAATATTAAAAATACATAGTCATAATTTTTTTTTATTAGGAGTTTAAGTTCAAATTTTGACAAAATTTATCAAATTTAAAATTTAATAATTATTTTATATTTAAAAATGTATAAAATGTTCAACTTTTATTGCTAAGGATTGAAAATGTAAAACAAGGTTCCGCATAAATAGGTTATATTTAAATTACTTTACTCGCAATAATAACATCAAAATATATACTTAGGAATATCATAGGCTGACTGACCGTTTTCGCTCAGAATCGTTTTTCTTATATAATGATATAATATCATTGAATTCAAATTTAACACCATCGATTACAGTGAATCACTTGTGACCTATTGTACAGCAGAGCGACATCCACTTACCCACTTTTTCTTAATATAAACTTAATATGTTTTTTTAATTGTTAACTGGTACATTTGATTAAACTGCTTCAATTCAGTATTTTTAGCAAATTATAAAAATAACAAAATCTGATGGTATCATGTCAAGACTACGTGCTGGGCGCTGGCTATTGAATTTTAAAACTTTGTGTACCCGTCCAACATCTGCAATAAAAAATCTATGTATAAAGAATTGTGGCTCAAAAATCAAAATCGACTAAATTTGCAAGAATATGTAACATAAAATCACAGATTTGTGTTGGTCGTAACATTCAAAATATTTTGAAAATATTATATTATAATGCTTGTACATATTAATGTTTAGTGAAAATGTAAATTATTTAAGGTTGCCTATTTATTTTTAATTTCAATAAAAAAATAAAATTATTGTAACATTCAGAAACGATTAACTATAGAAACGCTCAAATACGTTTATAATTTGCACCATCTTTTTAGACAAAAATTCTAATTGTAATTTGCACTAAAATTCCAATTGATTATTGTTTGATAGTAGTGGAAGTTATTCTGCACTCGGGTAAAAATAATTTTACACTCGCTATTTAAGAATAAGCGTTCAAAAACACTAAGATAGATACTACATATATCGTGTTGTTATAAGACGTTCCGTAGGAGATTATTATAAACCTACAACAAAAATTATTCCTATAATTTGATGTCCACTACTCCACTGCCAGGAACTCTGTTTGGCTTGGTATTTTGCTGAAAAGTTATTCTATATGAATTTGGATTCAATAATAACTTACCAATTGTTATTCGAAAATAAATAATTTTTAATGAGCACACTGCTCGTGTTAACGATACACGAATAAACCGATTTTTTCCCTATTATCGTAATGTTATAACAATGTATTATTTTTTAGACATAATTTCACCTTTTAGATATGGGTTTCAAAAGTACATACATATATTTTTTTTTTCATTTAAATATGACCGGAAACCAAACATCATAGATTATCGTGTTTATGAATTCATTAAGTCTATACAAATGTGTTAATAACTATGGGTAAATATTGAATAGAGTGTATCTAATTAGTAAAATATAACATTTTATTAACCAAATGTTAACAAAATATTTATTGAAGAATGAAAATAAAATAATGTTTGTGTTATTTATCCATAGGTATTACTGCCGTAAAGGTCGAGGGTTAAGATTCGAAAATGCGTGTCTGCTCATCATATTGTGTGCATGTGTGCGTAAGGTGCGGCCCTGTATAATATTATACTATGCTAACAATTTATTTCGGTTTATCTCTATGGTTTCGTACAATTATCAAATAACCACGTTTTTATAAAATATCATCATATACGGGTTTGATTTGTAGAATAGCTAGAGTTTCAAAATTCCATGAAATATAAAATTGTGAAACATTTTAAAAGTCGATGAAAAAAATTTAACAAAATATTTTATATAGTTAAAATGTACACATTGTAAACATATGTATAATAATATACTAAATATCTATGCACTATACGATAGGTTGGTATTCATATATGTGTGAAAACACGCTACGAACATATTATTATGAAATTTACATTATATAATACCTAATATAATAGTTTAGGTTGACAGCGATAATACGCTTTAATTGACACCAAATATACTGTGGACCACTAACCAGAGGATATTAATTTAAGGGATTTTCACTAGGAGACATTAAAATATAATATGAAAAAAAGACACAACATATTTGGGCTCAGTCCATGAACATGAACATAATCAACAGGTCTGCTATCTATACTTTATCGCCGTCACGCGAAAAATAGATGATTCATATAAAAATTACAGATATATTAAACAGACGTATATAGTAAAGACGTGAAGTCCCATTCAATGTGCATGTGTCATCGATGAATCCCGGAAAAAAATCCCCAGACTATAATATTACTCACAACCACATGCATGAACAAATATTTTTCAAACGTTAATATTAGTGCCTATAATCAATATTTCATTACAAATACGTATATTATATAAGGTATATTGTTAAAAAAAATATATATTATAAATAATATTTTGTTTTAAATTAAGATAATATATTATGTGTAATTCAATTTAACTAACTTAACAACTTCACAAATAGGTAAAGCATATACAAATATTTCCAATGATAATTTATTGTACAATACAATGTTTGAACATGGTCATATCCGGATACCCAGTTGTTTTAAGATAACGAGTATCCAAATTATGTTTGTGAGCACATTATAGATTAGCTAGGTAGGTGTAACCTTTTACCTTGTATTATAAATTATCAAAGGTACACATTAAACCGCACACAACAATCATAAGTATCATTTGAAGTTCTTATACCTTGTAAATTATTGTCAAAATGTCACAGAAAATGTGATATTTTATTTCGAGGATTCAATTTTTACAGAATAATACCAACATAAAATATGTATTAATATAGTAATATAAAATATTATTGTTAATTTTTCGAAAATTATTTACAGTATTATATATATTAATTTTTTGAATTTAGTTAAGGTTTGGTTTATTGATTTCTGTTGCATTTGAACCATAAAAATTATTCTTTCTATGGTTTTTTTTACTTTTAATAGATTTTTATGAAAACCCTATTTTATCTATTACTTAGACTAACTTGGGGCAGTGTATATTACATTTTTTAAAAATACTAGACAATTTTTTGAATTTGACAAATATATTTTAAGCTTTCTTTATATTCTAAAGCTTTCGGAGTCATAAATTATATAAATATAGAATATAGGTAAGTTTAGATGGACGAAGTAGATGGTCCGTGGTCGGAATACTTTTGTTAAATAATAAATAATGATTTATCCAATCTAATAACAACATAACAAATTAATAAAATGCTAAATTTAAATGCATTTTCAGACTAAACTGCATTTTCAAAATGGCCAAAATTTATACAATAATTAAAATAAACTAGGTAATACGCTATTAGAAACACAATTGGTTGAAAAGACTAGGTAATACATAAATTCATTCAATGTACGCAGCGAGTCGGAAGTACCCCACTACCACGCATCGTTTAATTAGCGATTGCCACCGACGTTCGGCGGATTAATTATGCATAAATCATAGTAGGAAGCGGAAATATGGTCAGCGCGTACATAAACAATTATTATTGACTACAATTAATGTAATACAATTTAAAAAAATAGCGTTTCGATTATTAATTAACTATGCTAATATGTTGGCATATCACTCGGGCTGTAATCCTCTGATCAACGGGGCATTTTTAAAAGTATCGTCTACATAGCACACCGATCAAACCTATCAAATCAGTCAACTAAAGTCAATCAGTTCATTAGTTTAGGCATATATAGAGATCGGACCTAACCAATACGACCTTGTACCTGTCAGTGTCGTATATAGGTGAAGGCCCTCAATGCCCTTAGTGAAATTGCAGGTTCAATTAAAGCATTGCATGTATAATGTATATCTACATTGTTTACAGTTTTTCACCATGGTTAATTTAGCTGATTGATTAAAATAGTTTTTGAGGAAACAACAAGGAAATGTTAGATTGTCAGGACTTGCTTTGATGACTTTGATGTTAAATTCATTGTAAGATTATATATATATATATATATGAAACTGTCAATAATTTTAAAAAGAATTCAAAAATTAATATTACATAATAATAATTATAAAATAATAAAAATTATATGTCATAATTATAACCGCCCAGCTCCCAAAAAATGTAAAGTTATGGATATGTTAGTCATGCTATGCTTAACTAGTGATAAATTGGGCCGATACTGAAAATAATTCGTATATACGCCACTGGTGATAGTGTCGCGCCGCCACTGGTGAAATGTGTTGGCCGCCGCCGCGATCACCAGATGTTGACTGTAGGTAGCGCTGCGAGTCCCCGGCGACTGTGTTAACTGGGAAGCTCGTACGGTGTCTTTCACTTCTGAGACTGACTACTTTCGCGCAAGTGCTGCTGGTCGACCATCTTCTCACGGCCTCCGAAATGACAGTGATCGTTTTCCGCTCGGTAGGTACGCCATCAGTCGCATAACACTAATAATAATTAGATACGAATAATAAAACTTCTCGTTATAATATAATAATATTTTATTTTTCTCATCGCCCATCGATGCCATTTTCGATTTTGCATCTCGTGAAAATACGTGTTTTGTGTGCGCTTATTAAATTTTATCCGTTGTGTGTTCCACGATTGGCCCAGCTTCGATAGATTTATTTTTCGACGTTGAAAAATCGTCACTCCGGTACCGTCGATTGCAGTATTGTCACGTCATAAAATCCGCTCCGATGGACACCGACCACGTCGAGGACAAATACCGTTTGGCGCGCAAAGTATCCAGATCGATTGCCGTTCAGGACCGGTTGCTGCTTATTTCTACTTCAGCTGCAAAAACGTAAAACCCGTGGTTGATTAAATCTGTACTCCAAGTAAGTATCTATAGCAAAATGCATTATGCAATTTAGTTTAAGATATCTGTCTGGTTAGCAGCGCAGATAAATTTATAAAAATCACGAGTTATCAACAGTTATGATAAGTAGTGTATGTACTAAGTACTTAGTTTAGTCTGTTAGTAGATAACCGATTAGCAGTTACTACAGTCGTTGCTAGTTAAGAGACGTCACACCCGCATGTGTTGACTTACACACGTACGACATAGATCAGCAGTTCTCAACCATTTTATATACGCGTACGGCACGTTCTACCTACACAGTTTGAAGATTTTCATGTACAATAGGTTGGTCTTACAAACGAAAAACATAACACATTGTACGGTCAGCATATTACGTTTAACTCTGTTCGTTAAAAAATTAGAGTGAATTGACCTCTTATACAATTTAGAAGAATTTTCATATAACTACCACTTGACCAAATTACGATTTTTTTTCCTCGTCGAAAATAAATACGTTATTTTATAATGAACTAAAAAATTATCATAATATAGGCATTTCATGCATTATGGCTTATAAATTTATAATATATTATATTATTGTTCCAACATTTATGTACTGCTGCGGTACCTTTATATATGTAGTAAGAACATGACGTGTTATAACCAGGGCTTAAAACCAATATTTGATACCGGTTAAAACTGTTAAAA
Organism: Sitobion miscanthi; assembly: GCA_008086715.1. NCBI lineage: Eukaryota > Metazoa > Arthropoda > Insecta > Hemiptera > Aphididae > Sitobion > Sitobion miscanthi. The sequence goes on along the minus strand of CM017801.1, from coordinate 22,889,251 downwards.
ACTTCTTGATAGTACTGCATTCATGCCGACCATCTTCTCACAGCTTCAAAAACGATAGTGATCGTTATCCGTGCGGTCCACATAATATCTATAATAATTAGGTACGAATAATGAAACTACCTACTCCTTATAAAATAATGTATTATTTTTCTAATAGCCAATCGACGACATTGTTATTTTTGTTTTATCTTGAAAATACGTGTGTTGTGTGCATTTTTTAATTTTTATCCGTTGTATGTTCAAGGATTCGTCTGTTTTCGAAAGATTTTTTTTCGAAGTCAAGAATTCATTCTTTCGTTACCGTCACGAAACGGTATTGAAACGTCATGAAATCCGCTCCGATGGACACTGACCACGTCAAGGACGAATACAGTTTGGCACGCGCAGAGTATCCAGATCAGTTGCCGTTCAGGACCGTTAGCTGATTATTTCTACTTCAGTTGCAAGTACACGAAACCCTTGGTTGATTACTTCTAAAGTTCTAACCTTCAAGTAAGTATCTATAACAAAATACACTATGCAATTTAGTTTAAGATATCTGTCTGATTATCAGTGCAGATCACCGCGAGATAAATTTATACAACTCATGAGTTTTTAACAATCATAATTATTAGTGTATATGCATGGTTTAGTCTGTTGGTACATAACCGATTATATTATATTATATTTTTATAAGTAGTGACTATAGTTGTTGCTATAGTCGAGCTCACGAAAAGTGGCGGCTGTGCGCCGCGATCCTAGTGGACTATTTATTATAGTGGTTATCAAACTACAATTTAATTAACCGCGCTTTTTCAAATACACTTGTATATATTATATTAATTGATAATAATAACAAAACAAACATAATACATACAGTACAAAATAATAGCAAAACAAACATAATACATACAGTACAAAATTATAGCAGAATAAACATAATACATACAGTACAAAATAATAGCATAATCAAAAAAAAAATACTTTATAAGTGAATATAAAATAAATAATATGTAATAATTGCGAATTTCTGAATGTTATCCCGTATTTGCTTCATCGTCGCTGGACTCCCAATCGCTGTCATCAGGTGACAAAGTCAAAATTATTGGCTCCAATATACTGTCCCTCATAATTTCTTTATCATTGTCTTGGTCTTGCAAGGCTTCGGCATGTCTCACTGCATTTTTTGAAAGAAAATTTTAAATTCCTAAGTAGTCTTTTAATTGAACTCAGACTTCCTGAGTAATTAATTTTTCTCTTAACGGCATTGAGTATTAATTGTGATGTAGGATATTCACCTCTGTCGTAAAATTCATGGACTGTCCTCCTTACCACATCACTGTCGAAATCATCCAACTCTGAGACATACTTTGCCCGCTTGTATGATTTACGAGGAGATGAAAAAGAAGGGCCCGTCTCAGGTAATTCATCTGTTTTCTTCACTTCCGAGCAAATACGCTGAATGGTGCGTTTCGATATTCCGCAAGCCTCAGCAGTAATGTCTAGCGTTTTTCGAAAAAAATTGGCGTCAAGTTCTTTAGATTCCGACAGTTTTTTAAAAAATAAATAAACACTATACACTATTTTTTTACTTTGGCTGTGTAGATCTTTATCTTTAAACGACATTTTAATGTAAAAAAAATAAAAAATATACTAAACACTAAGTTTTTAAAAAACGAATATATTTTAACGTATTAGGACAGTAAACAGACGTGTACACAGCAACACTGAGCAAACTATAATGCAAAGAAAACACAATGCCACAAGTGGATGTGGATACAACTAAACATACCATACATGCTACCCTCCATGACCATCTGTCCCTTCATATACAGGGTTTAAAACATTTAAACGAGGAATGTGGTACATAGGGATTCCTAACGTTTGAAAATGAACAATAGCGCCAATAGTTCATGCTGCGCCGCCGCCGTTCCGGATCGCAACAATAGAATGAGAACCACTGTCTACACGGTGGGTGAGGTTCGGGGTACGGCGGCGCTCAGCCGCCACTTTTCGTGAGCTCGACTATAGTTAAGAGGGCGTCACACATTCATGTGTTGCCTTACACTCGTACGACATAGTCCAGCGGTTCTCAACCTTTTTATATATGCATACCACATACACAGTTTGAAAATTTTAATGTACCTACTACTCGACCAAATAACGTGTTTAGATTCTGAGCGGAGCAGGAAGACTGGTGGTTTAACAATGGTGTTTCTTTTTTTTTGCTGTATACAATTTCTACCAGAAGGAGTACTACGATTTCAACATATAAGATCAAATCATTTAAAAAAATTGGATGAAGCTGGTACTTATTTTATAATATTAATTCAAATAACAGGCTCTTATAAATAAAAACAATATGAAATATCCACTCTGACAAACCATCTCCGCTTAAAATCGTTTTTCTTATACAATGATATGATATCATAAAATTCAAGTTTAAAACAATCCATTTTGCATCAGCTCACTGCATTTTTGTATATCTAGTAATATAGGAATAGTTATATTATATTTTCTATAAAGCTATATAAATATAATAATATTTGGATAAAGATACGGAGTCAATAATTCCTCAACTGCAACATTAGTCTCTCGTTGATGACAATGTTTTGCATTTTGTGAATTGAGATTGTGTATTAATATTTCAATTGTCTGCGTTGGGTCGATTCTATTATCGACGACACCGCCTTCGATACTGCTCCGACTCGCCGTCATCTCTTCTCCGTCATAATGATCGAGACTCATCTCATAAATTGTTAACTCTGTAATTTGTTTTTTCTTTTTTATTTGCGTTACTCTCTGTTGCATACTCCGAAAGTATTGGAATCTAAAAGGAATTTTGTAATCCGCTCTATGTATTTTTGAAAATCGAGTTATATAATAACTGTATTGTATTTTCTATAAAGCTATATTAATATATAGATATTTGGATAAAGATACGGAGTCAATAATTTCTCAACTGCAACATTAGTCTCTCGTTGATGACAATGTTTTGCATTTTGTGAATTGAGATTGTGTAATTATATTTCAATTGTCTGTGTTGGGTCGATTCTATTATCGACGACACCGCCTTCGATACTGCTCCGACTCGCCGTCATCTCTTCTCCGTCATAATGATCGAGACTCATCTCATAAATTGTAAACTCTGTAATTTGTTTTTTCTTTTTTATATGCGTTACTCTCTGTTGCATACTCCGAAAGTATTGGAATCTAAAAGGAATTTTGTAATCCGCTCTATGTATTTTTGAAAATCGAGTTATATAATAACTGTATTGTATTTTCTATAAAGCTATATTAATATATAGATATTTGGATAAAGATACGGAGTCAATAATTTCTCAACTGCAACATTAGTCTCTCGTTGATGACAATGTTTTGCATTTTGTGAATTGAGATTGTGTAATTATATTTCAATTGTCTGTGTTGGGTCGATTCTATTATCGACGACACCGCCTTCGATACTGCTCCGACTCGCCGTCATCTCTTCTCCGTCATAATGATCGAGACTCATCTCATAAATTGTAAACTCTGTAATTTTTTTTTTCTTTTTTATATGCGTTACTCTCTGTTGCATACTCCGAAAGTATTGCAATCCAAAAGGAATTTTGTAATCCGCTCTATGTATTTTTGTAAATCGAGTTATATAATAACTTTATTGTATTTTCTATAAAGCTATATAAATATATAGATATTTGGATAAAGATACGGAGTCAATAATTCCTCAACTGCAACATTAGTCTCTCGTTGATGACAATGTTTTGCATTTTGTGAATTGAGATTGTGTATTAATATTTCAATTGTCTGCGTTGGGTCGTCATTCTATTATCGACGACACCGCCTTCGATACTGCTCCGACTCGCCGTCATCTCTTCTCCGTCATAATGATCGAGACTCATCTCATAAATTGTTAACTCTGTAATTTGTTTTTTCTTTTTTGTTATACGGCCTTTCTCCCATTTAACATTTTTGTTCTTTAATTAAATTTTGCTAGGATAGCAAACTTTCATTAGTATGTATATGTACTATCTTCAATAGTTAAATGATATACATTGAATTCAAATTAAACACAATCCATTGCAGTGATCTACTAGACTCCTAATGGGTAAATCAGAACAGTGCCCTATTGCCCACCATTTTATTTTTTTTAATTTGTATTACCTATGGTAGGTATACCGAAAATACCACAAATCCATATTGTGTTGTAGATTCATCAATACATGCAAATATTTGACACATAGCCTATGGCTATCAAAAATTAAATAATTATATTATATACATACCTATACGCTGTGTTTGGTTTATAATCTACCAAGCGTTGTAAGATATTGGAGTCGAATTCTCTTAAATTTACAACATCTCCATCCCTTTTGGCAAAACTGGCGAATATCGCACGGAAATATGGACTAGCTGATACTAATACCACTTTATATGCATACACTATTACACAGTCATCTGTTTCTAACTTAATATCAGACAACACTTCTTCTCTAAAAACTCTTAACTCTGTAATTTGTTTTTTCTTTTTTATTTGCGTTACTCTCTGTTGCATACTCCGAAAGTATTGCAATCCAAAAGGAATTTTGTAATCCGCTCTACGTATTTTTGTAAATCTAGTTATATAATAACTATATTGTATTTTCTATAAAGCTATATTAATATATAGATATTTGGATAAAGATACGGAGTCAATAATTCCTCAACTGCAACATTAGTCTCTCGTTGATGACAATGTTTTGCATTTTGTGAATTGAGATTGTGTATTAATATTTCAATTGTCTGCGTTGGGTCGATTCTATTATCGACGACACCGCCTTCGATACTGCTCCGACTCGCCGTCATCTCTTCTCCGTCATAATGATCGAGACTCATCTCATAAATGTTAACTCTGTAATTTGTTTTTTCTTTTTTATTTGCGTTACTCTCTGTTGCATACTCCGAAAGTATTGGAATCTAAAAGGAATTTTGTAATCCGCTCTATGTATTTTTGTAAATCGAGTTATATAATAACTTATTGTATTTTCTATAAAGCTATATTAATATATAGATATTTGGATAAAGATACGGAGTCAATAATTTCTCAACTGCAACATTAGTCTCTCGTTGATGACAATGTTTTGCATTTTGTGAATGAGATTGTGTAATTATATTTCAATTGTCTGCGTTGGGTCGATTCTATTATCGACGACACCGCCTTCGATACTGCTCCGACTCGCCGTCATCTCTTCTCCGTCATAATGATCGAGACTCATCTCATAAATTGTTAACTCTGTAATTTGTTTTTTTTCTTTTTTTATGCGTTACTCTCTGTTGCATATTCCGAAAGTATTGGAATCTAAAAGGAATTTTGTAATCCGCTCTATGTATTTTTGAAAATCGAGTTATATAATAACTGTATTGTATTTTCTATAAAGCTATATTAATATATAGATATTTGGATGAAGATACGGAGTCAATAATTCCTCATCTGCAACATTAGTCTCTCGTTGATGACAATGTTTTGCATTTTGTGAACTGAGATTGTGTATTAATATTTTAATTGTCTGCGTTGGGTCGATTCTATTATCGACGACACCGCCTTCGATACTGCTCCGACTCGCCGTCATCTCTTCTCCGTCATAATGATCGAGACTCATCTCATAAATTGTAAACTCTGTAATTTGTTTTTTCTTTTTTATATGCGTTACTCTCTGTTGCATACTCCGAAAGTATTGCAATCCAAAAGGAATTTTGTAATCCGCTCTATGTATTTTTGTAAATCGAGTTATATAATAACTTTATTGTATTTTCTATAAAGCTATATAAATATATAGATATTTGGATAAAGATACGGAGTCAATAATTCCTCAACTGCAACATTAGTCTCTCGTTGATGACAATGTTTTGCATTTTGTGAATTGAGATTGTGTATTAATATTTCAATTGTCTGCGTTGGGTCGATTCTATTATCGACGACACCGCCTTCGATACTGCTCCGACTCGCCGTCATCTCTTCTCCGTCACAATGATCGAGACTCATCTCATAAATTGTAAACTCTGTAATTTGTTTTTTCTTTTTTGTTATACGGCCTTTCTCCCATTTAACATTTTTGTTCTTTAATTAAATTTTGCTAGGATAGCAAACTTTCATTAGTATGTATATGTACTATCTTCAATAGTTAAATGATATACATTGAATTCAAATTAAACACAATCCATTGCAGTGATCTACTAGACTCCTAATGGGTAAATCAGAACAGTGCCCTATTGCCCACCATTTTATTTTTTTTAATTTGTATTACCTATGGTAGGTATACCGAAAATACCACAAATCCATATTGTGTTGTAGATTCGTCAATACATGCAAATATTTGACACATAGCCTATGGCTATCAAAAATTAAATAATTATATTATATACATACCTATACGCTGTGTTTGGTTTATAATCTACCAAGCGTTGTAAGATATTGGAGTCGAATTCTCTTAAATTTACAACATCTCCATCCCTTTTGGCAAAACTGGCGAATATCGCACGGAAATATGGACTAGCTGATACTAATACCACTTTATATGCATACACTATTACACAGTCATCTGTTTCTAACTTAATATCAGACAACACTTCTTCTCTAAAAACTCTTAACTCTGTAATTTGTTTTTTTTTTTATTTGCGTTACTCTGTTGCATACTCCGAAAGTATTGCAATCCAAAAGGAATTTTGTAATCCGCTCTACGTATTTTTGTAAATCTAGTTATATAATAACTATATTGTATTTTCTATAAAGCTATATTAAATATAGATATTTGGATAAAGATACGGAGTCAATAATTCCTCAAGCAACATTAGTCTCTCGTTGATGACAATGTTTTGCATTTTGTGAATTGAGATTGTGTATTAATATTTCAATTGTCTGGTTGGTCGATTCTATTATCGACGACACCGCCTTCGATACTGCTCCGACTCGCCGTCATCTCTTCTCCGTCATAATGATCGAGACTCATCTCATAAATTGTTAACTCTGTAATTTGTTTTTTCTTTTGTATTTGCGTTTACTCTCTGTTGCATACTCCGAAAGTATTGGAATCTAAAAGGAATTTTGTAATCCGCTCTATGTATTTTTGAAAATCGAGTTATATAATAACTGTATTGTATTTTCTATAAAGCTATATTAATATATAGATATTTGGATAAGATACGGAGTCAATAATTCTCAACTGCAACATTAGTCTCTCGTTGATGACAATGTTTTGCATTTTGTGAATGAGATTGTGTAATTATATTTCAATTGTCTGTGTTGGGTCGATTCTATTATCGACGACACCGCCTTCGATAGCTCGACTCGCCGTCTCTCTCATCTCTTCTCCGTCATAATGATCGAGACTCATCTCATAAATTGTAAACTCTGTAATTTGTTTTTTCTTTTTTATATGCGTTATCTCTGTTGCATATTCCGAAAGTATTGGAATCTAAAAGGAATTTTGTAATCCGCTCTATGTATTTTTGAAAATCGAGTTATATAATAACTGTATTGTATTTTCTATAAAGCTATTAATATATAGATATTTGGATAAAGATACGGAGTCAATAATTCTCAACTGCAACATTAGTCTCTCGTTGATGACAATGTTTTGCATTTTGTGAATTGAGATGGTGTAATTATATTTCATTGTCTGGTTGGGTCGATTCTATTATCGACGACACCGCCTTCGATACTGCTCCGACTCGCCGTCATCTCTTCTCCGTCATAATGATCGAGACTCATCTCATAAATTGTAACTCTGTAATTTGTTTTTTCTTTTTTATATGCGTTACTCTCTGTTGCATACTCCGAAAGTATTGCAATCCAAAAGGAATTTTGTAATCCGCTCTATGTATTTTTGTAAATCGAGTTATATAATAACTTTATTGTATTTTCTATAAAGCTATATAAATATATAGATATTTGGATAAAGATACGGAGTCAATAATTCCTCAACTGCAACATTAGTCTCTCGTTGATGACAATGTTTTGCATTTTGTGAATTGAGATTGTGTATTAATATTTCAATTGTCTGCGTTGGGTCGATTCTATTATCGACGACACCGCCTTCGATACTGCTCCGACTCGCCGTCATCTCTTCTCCGTCATAATGATCGAGACTCATCTCATAAATTGTTAACTCTGTAATTTGTTTTTTCTTTTTTGTTATACGGCCTTTCTCCCATTTAACATTTTTGTTCTTTAATTAAATTTTGCTAGGATAGCAAACTTTCATTAGTATGTATATGTACTATCTTCAATAGTTAAATGATATACATTGAATTCAAATTAACACAATCCATTGCAGTGATCTACTAGACTCCTAATGGTAAATCAGAACAGTGCCCTATTGCCAACCATTTTATTTTTTTTAATTTGTATTACCTATGGTAGGTATACCGAAAATACCACAAATCCATATTGTGTTGTAGATTCATCAATACATGCAAATATTTGACACATAGCTATGGCTATCAAAAATTAAATAATTATATTATATACATACCTATACGCTGTGTTTGGTTTATAATCTACCAAGCGTTGTAAGATATTGGAGTCGAATTCTCTTAAATTTACAACATCTCCATCCCTTTTGGCAAAACTGGCGAATATCGCACGGAAATATGGACTAAATGATACTAAAACCACTTTATATGCATACACTATTACACAGTCATCTGTTTCTAACTTAATATCAGACAACACTTCTTCTCTAAAAACTCTTAACTTTGTAATTTGTTTTTTCTTTTTTATTTGCGTTACTCTCTGTTGCATACTCAGAAAGTATTGCAATCCAAAAGGAATTTTGTAATCCGCTCTATGTTTTTTTGTAAATCTAGTTATATAATAACTATATTGTATTTTCTATAAAGCTATATAAATATATAGATATTTGGATAAAGATACGGAGTCAATAATTCCTTAACTGCAACATTAGTCTCTCGTTGATGACAATGTTTTGCATTTTGTGAATTGAGATTGTTATTAATTATATTCTTTCAATTGTCTGCGTTGGGTCGATTCTATTATCGACGACACCGCCTTCGATACTGCTCCGACTCGCCGTCATCTCTTCTCCGTCATAATGATCGAGACTCATCTCATAAATTGTTAACTCTGTAATTGTTTTTTTCTTTTTTATTTGCGTTACTCTCTGTTGCATACTCCGAAAGTTTGCAATCCAAAGGAATTTTGTAATCCGCTCTATGTATTTTTGTAAATCGAGTTATATAATAACTATATTGTATTTTCTATAAAGCTATATAAAAATATAGATATTTGGATAAAGATACGGAGTCAATAATTTCTCAACTGCAACATTAGTCTCTCGTTGATGACAATGTTTTGCATTTTGTGAATTGAGATTGTGTAATTATATTTCAATTGTCTGCGTTGGGTCGATTCTATTATCGACGACACCGCCTTCGATACTGCTCCGACTCGCCGTCATCTCTTCTCCGTCACAATGATCGAGACTCATCTCATAAATTGTAAACTCTGTAATTTGTTTTTTCTTTTTTGTTATACGGCCTTTCTCCCATTTAACATTTTTGTTCTTTAATTAAATTTTGATAGGATATAAAATAGATTGTAGTAAAGCGAAATAAATTATACGTTTCATATCAGTATTAAATATATGTCTCAAATCATGAAATACATAAAAAAATTTTCGAATAGTATTTGTAAGAATATTAATATGGTAATTCCATTTAAATTTAAAATCCAAGGTGAGGCCTAAGTACTTAATATAATTAGAATTCTCTAGAATAACACAATTACGCAAATACCAGATTGACATTTAAATGAATGTATGCATATATTTAGTTCTGGACTATTTACTACTGAGTTAATATTAAAGTGAATATATTTAGATTTATTAATATTTAATTCTAATAAGTTATTATTAAACCAATCTTTAATATCTTTAATAACATTGTTTGCTTTTATATTTAAAGACTCTGTACTATTACTATGAACTAATATAGCTGAATCGTCTGCATAGCAAATTATTTCAGCACCAACATTGATATTTAAAAGACCATTTATATATATTATAAATAATAGAGGGCCAAGAACAGTGCCTTGAGGAACACCACGTGTTACATCAAGTGATGTACTTACTGAATTCTTCAATTTAACTATTTGAGTTCTTTTAGCTGGGTAAGATTTTAATAAATCATACATTTTACCTCTTAATTCTATTATCGACGACACCGCCTTCGATACTGCTCCGACTCGCCGTCATCTCTTCTCCGTCATAATGATCGAGACTCATCTCATAAATTGTTAACTCTGTAATTTGTTTTTTCTTTTTTATTTGCGTTACTCTCTGTTGCATACTCAGAAAGTATTGCAATCCAAAAGGAATTTTGTAATCCGCTCTATGTTTTTTTGTAAATCTAGTTATATAATAACTATATTGTATTTTCTATAAAGCTATATAAATATATAGATATTTGGATAAAGATACGGAGTCAATAATTCCTCAACTGCAACATTAGTCTCTCGTTGATGACAATGTTTTGCATTTTGTGAATTGAGATTGTGTATTAATATTTCAATTGTCTGCGTTGGGTCGATTCTATTATCGACGACACCGCCTTCGATACTGCTCCGACTCGCCGTCATCTCTTCTCCGTCATAATGATCGAGACTCATCTCATAAATTGTTAACTCTGTAATTTGTTTTTTCTTTTTTATTTGCGTTACTCTCTGTTGCATACTCCGAAAGTATTGCAATCCAAAAGGAATTTTGTAATCCGCTCTATGTATTTTTGTAAATCGAGTTATATAATAACTATATTGTATTTTCTATGAAGCTATATAAATATATAGATATTTGGAATATTTATATCCACCATAAATTTAATTTCAACCCAGGAATATTCATATCCCTTAACTTATTTCAATTTAAAAGCTGAAAAACATCGTGAACTGTTTTCTCATCATCTTTACAGTCAACATTTGCCATTTATTATAAATAAAAACTGTTATACGGCCTTTCTCCCATTTAACATTTTTGTTCTTTAATTAAATTTTGCTAGGATAGCAAACTTTCATTAGTATGTATATGTACTATCTTCAATAGTTAAATGATATACATTGAATTCAAATTAAACACAATCCATTGCAGTGATCTACTAGACTCCTAATGGGTAAATCAGAACAGTGCCCTATTGCCCACCATTTTATTTTTTTTAATTTGTATTACCTATGGTAGGTATACCGAAAATACCACAAATCCATATTGTGTTGTAGATTCATCAATACATGCAAATATTTGACACATAGCCTATGGCTATCAAAAATTAAATAATTATATTATATACATACCTATACGCTGTGTTTGGTTTATAATCTACCAAGCGTTGTAAGATATTGGAGTCGAATTCTCTTAAATTTACAACATCTCCATCCCTTTTGGCAAAACTGGCGAATATCGCACGGAAATATGGACTAGCTGATACTAAAACCACTTTATATGCATACACTATTATACAGTCATCTGTTTCTAACTTAATATCAGACAACACTTCTTCTCTAAAAACATAGAACGTGTTATTATTATTTATTTTGATAGCAGTAAAAATTACTAAAACGTCATAGGTACCTGCGTAAACTTTGTAGGACTTGCAATAAACTGTGAGTATGATAGCTGATTATACATATTTTAGATTCACATCCGTTGTATTTCAGAACTTCCTTTTGACCACGTCTTGTCCATGGTATAACATGTTTTACAGAACCCATCTCTTATACTATGTAGTAAGATAATTTGTAATTTTTATTTTTAAACCTAAGATTTGAAAATGTAATACAAGATTATGCGTAAGCTTGTCCACCTTTATCAAAAAAAAAATGTCTACAAGATAGTCAAATTAAATTTTAATGAGCGTTTGAAATTCATATTTCTACAACACTCGATAAATTTTGTCACGATTTACTTATTTTATTGTAATTGTTCGCGACTCGTATATCGGGCTGTATCTGTGAGGTCGGTGTTGATGTACCCACTCCGCGATTAGGCCGATATCGGCGGTTGGCGGATGGGTGCGCGTTGTGTCACGCGTTTTTGCGTGCGTCCGAATCGTCCGTCGTGTGTCCGGTGTTGGCGTCTTCCCAGTTCACCGTCGTCTCGTTCACCGTCGTCTCCTTCGCCGTACGTCCGGCAATTTTCGTAGCCGCACTGCCGCCTATTGTCCGTGTTGCGTCTAGCGTGCGTGTTACTGCCGCCTATTGTCCGTGTTGCGTCTTGCGTGCGTGTTGACGGTACAGCGGCATATTGTGTTCGTTAGTCGTGGAGATCGTGGTGCTGTATTGCTGTGCATCATTCGTCAGTTGAGTACAATTTTGAAGGCGACCGATGCTCTTGATGCATTGTTACAATAGCAGTTGAAAAATATAAAAATACATGGTCACAATTTTTTTTTATAAGCATTTCAAGTTCGAATTTTGACAAAATTTATCAAATTTAAATTTTAATAATTATTTTGTATTTAAAAATTTATAAAATAGTCAACATTTATATCTAAGGATTGAAAATTTAAAACATGGTTCCACGTAAATATGTTATTTATACCTGCTATATATGTCAAGCCTTTGCGTGGCGTATACGACAAATATCATAGGCTGACGCTCTTTTTCTTATACAATGATAATATTTAACATTGAATTCAAATTAAATACTATTCATTACAGTGACCAACTTGTAAGCTACTGAACAGCAAAGCGACACCCACTTAACCACCTTTTTTATATTACAACTTATATGATATGTATTTATAATATTTGTTTAGCACCTAACTACATACTAATTATTAAAAACAACTTAGTAACCATACATAAGATAACTCTACACATATTTACTATATATATATATATATATATATATTATGTATTATATTATATCGTATAACTAAGTATTATAATTTATAATTATGCATAGCATTAAACTGATGACAGTTATGTGCACAATTGTACATAATATACCTACTCTAAGCTTAGCCCTACACACAAAAACGGTCGTAAATAACACGTTTCGTGTTTATGTTACTGGCGAGATGTGTTTTGTATTTCTTGACTTAAAAATTACAAACAATTAATAATTATTTTATTGGACATAATAATATAATCAATAGTCACTAAAACTATTTAAAACAAATGGTGATCGCACGCAACTATTTTCAAATTTTAATAATAATTGTAATATCCATACAAGGTAGGTACTAGGTACATCGTAAATACTAATATTATAACTTTTTTAAATTATTTAGATTGGTGACTATTTATGAATATAAAAATAATATATTTAGTGTGTGTATTGTGTATGTTGAGAGAGAAGGAGATATTGTTCACCAGACCAAACCAAACTGTCACGTCTATCCGCGGGACTATAAATATGGAAAAAAACTTTAACATTATTTGTAATTTGTACGACGCTGTAACACACAATACTAATTATTACGTATACATTTTTATGATAAAACATAGTATAACATATTACAAATAAACATAATTTATCAATTTGCAAATGTATGGCTCGTTAATAACATATTATGCAGACGACACTTGCTTATTATTCTCCAATACATAATGGTAGTTTGTATTTATCCGTTTTTATGTATTGTTGGCTATAAATATTGTTCTTGGCCATAAATTTAAATCCAACCAGGAAAATATTCATAGACTTTATCTTATTTCAATTTTAAAGCTAAAACACATCCTATACAATTTATATATATTATATATTTGTTCACAGTTACTATTTTATTACACAATTAGTCACAATTTATAATCAGTTTACCTCAATGCATACATTTATTTTAATTATTTACTTTTCATTTTTTCCCACATTTTAAATGTATTACAATTGGTATTATAAATAAATATTTAATTTAGCTCCATTTCACCAAAACCAATAGTCAAGACAACAGAAATATTTGTATTAGAAACAATAAAAATATATAAGCAATACTACTTCAATAGTAGAATGTAACAATTTCATTCATGTCAAAATAATAAAATATTATATTATATATCTGTATAAAAGTATGTGTACCATTAACACCACATGTCAGAAATGTATAGTATAATTTAACAATTAAATTTAAGTAAAAGTAATAAAATAGAACATATTATAATATATCTGTATAATATTATGTATGTTACATATATGTTTAATTAACTTAAAATTATATAAAAAATGCATAGTTAAATTTTAAAAACAATGTTACCAAAATTAAAAAAAAACAGAATGTATTTTCAGCATGCTCAAAAAAAAATTGACTAGTCACCGTATCATGGCAATCTTCAAGGGGCGAATTAAATATTTTCAAAGTAGACAATAAGCATTAAACTAATCATTATAAAAACAAACAAAAAATAAAAAAATTATACGAAGACACGAAAAAGTCACCAAACATTAATTTGAAAAGCAAGCAATAGATATAAGAATCAAATTTACATTATCAGTTTCAAGAAAATCAATACAAGCAAGATACCAATACTTACCTTATGGAATAAAAAAAACGAAAAAGAAGTATAAACTACTACAAAACCAAATAATTAACATACCTAAATACAGTTTTTTTTTCTATATCTGTTTATAGATACGACCTCAAGGTCTGTGTCAATGCTTATCACAAGTTACCCACTTAGGGGATATCATTTGATCTATTTATCTATGTATATATCATGATATATGCATGTACTACTCCTCTTATCCAATAGGAGACATGTGCTTTCGTCACTCCCAGTGGAGTGAAACCTAGTTGGAAACCGGAAGGTAATCGGAAGACAGCACGGGAAAATGGTGGTTGTGTAGATCTACACACATTTTTTGCACTTTGGTATGGATCGAATCGATGACTGTGTGAGTCGTATTCAACTGCGGGACCACTGCGCCCCTCCGGCCACAAAAAGTATTAAACTAATCACTATAAAATTAAATCACGAACAACAATTAATAAAAATACTATATGAAGACACGAAAAATACACCAAGCATTACTTTGGAAAGCAAACATAAAGATATAAGAATTAAAATTACAAAACCAAATAATGAATATACCCAATGATGGTGCATTTATTTATTTTTGAAAAAAAAATCAAAAATATCGTTTTTAAAAGAAAAAAATACAGTTTTAAAACAAGTTGTTTCAGACTTTGTGTTTTAAACATATCTATAAATCCTTAACACACCTACCACAGATTGTCCAAATTGATGAACAAGAAAAGTTTACTGCTATTTGTCGAAATAAAAATATTAAATTTCAAACCGAGAACAAACTCTAAGACTATTTCCACTACGAAAAAAGGACCAATCAATAGATTTTTATAAATTCATATTCATATTTAAATTATATGGATACGTATTAAATAATTAACTATTAAGTTAGTACCATAATTTTATAGTCAACGCCGCGAATAAGCTAAAACCTAGTAATAAAATAAGTTAGTACCTATTAACATATATTTATACAACAACTAGATAAGCGTCTTTTATTATCATAGATGTCGGTTGCCATATATAAAGTGGACAATGTTTACAAAATAATATTATCAAAAATATAATATGTATATGAATAGATGTAAAATAAATGTAATTATGCCTGCTTTATAAATGGCTGCCGACTTTAACATTGGTCACAACTGTAGTTTAAAGACGGCTTTCTTGTATTTAATGAAGCAATTAGACATTTTAATGTAAAAATAACCTTAAACAATTCGGGCATTTTTTTTAAACAACGAGAACTGTCGTGTATTGTGGACAATCTTCAATACAATATTATTTGATGTATATTATGTAATATGGTTAGGAATATCTTTAGCTGTTAATTATTGATATACCGTCAGTCCAGTGATGCAAAATGTGCTGAGGCGACAATAATGTTTTGCATTATAAAATATCGCCGCACACGCAGGCACGTTTTGATTTATTGTTGTATTTATGTTTGTTTTATATTTAAATAAAAGTGTTTCCGACCTGAAAACTCTAGTCTTGAACATTATTTCAGTCATTTGTACGTTATCACCTTTTATAGGAACAGCGCCAGAAACCTACCCACTACATGTGCCAAAGAGGTTTTATTAAACTGAATAGTGCAACGGTGTATGTGTAATCTTTGATTCTATCATGTTTAGATAGGTATAAAAACTATTGCCAAAACTGTTGAATGTAACATTATCGTTAGTTCGGCATAATATAAAATTGTATAAACGCGATGGACAACAACTCAGGAAAATATTCAAACAATTCAGATTTAATTCAAATCAATTATGACTTGTACGTAAACCAAGTCTAAAATAATTATTAATATTAATATTTTGCATTTCCGATATATTATGGTCGTATTCGAGTAGAATCGTCCTACTAGAGTTATGTATATAACATTTATGATAAAGATAAACTATTAATAAATTGGTTCCGTCTATAAAAACAATAACACACTAGTTAGATCCAACTATGAAAAATTGTACTTACTTGAATTAATTTATTAATTTATATATAACAATACACTACTAGTTTCAACTTTCAACTCAATATCAGTATAATTGCAGATGTTAAACGTTATACTAATGAAATTTCAGTTGACACTTGTAGGTAGGTACCTACATTCTCTTGGAAATCGAAAATTTGTATGTAATGTTTGGTTACCAATGGATTTAAATTTTCATTTCACAATACTCTATCAAACGATGTTGAACAGTGGCGCTGAGAACAAAGATCTTGTAAAGCTTTTTTTAAATTTAAAAATAAAATATTGATTGATGAGTCATTATTACATAAGCGAATGGTAATAGTGTAAAAAAAATAGATTAGAAGCTATTTGCGAAAATCCATTCATTGTGAATTAAAAAATGATCAAAATTAAACGCACAAGGCTTGTATTCTAATTTTAAAAAAGTTATACCGCCAAACATTCCAAACAGACGTGTGACGTTAAATGTTATGTATAATATTCATAATGTAGGTAAGACGGTAAGTATTAAAAGATTTAAATTTACAATGAATTGATAAGATCATTTTTTATTACTTAATGGTAAAGCTAGTAATATAATAATTTTCTCTACGGTAGAAAACTTAATAATTTGTATCATATAAAATTAATGAAAAATTATTGGATAAAATGAATAGATTTGACTTTGCAAAAGCGCTTTCATTTAAATTTTTATCAACCGTGTGAATTTTTTTAATATTTTTTAACATTTTATATCATAGACTAGTGTCTTAATACTCAATAATTTATAGTTATTATTTACTATAATATATTGAAAACTTAAGAGAACGTCACATCCTCATATGTTTTCTCCGTCTTATACACGTACGGCATAAAGAAAGGGTTTACGCAGTCTGAGTAGAATTCACTGGAATAAGAATACCTATTAAAAAATTGAATTTTTTAAATATTTCTGAGGCAAGTCGTTGCGTTTTTTTTTATTATACCCAATATAAGGTTCATTATATCGTTCAGAAAAAGCAAACATTTCAACATTTTTGATACACCTTTAAATTCTTAAAATTTAATTTTTTTTAAAAAAACTCACCGTCTTGCCTCCAAAATATTGTCTTCTTTAAATTTTTGTATAGGTGTTTTTATTCTAACACCAAAATTGAGCGAGTTCAACTTAGGGTGCGTAAACGCCTTTTGTCTATATTATACGTATGTAAGACGGAGACAAAATAGACGGATCTGACGTCCTTTTAAAAAAAAACATTTTTAATCATACCAGTGATCTAATTTTTAGATTACTGACAGTCCTAAGTCTGTAAAAATGAGAAGGAAAATGTTTTTTTTATATGGTCAAAGTGCATGGTTTGCACTTTATGGTAAGATATTTACATTAGCCTCTGAGAACATTTACAGTTGGATAACAGATATAATATTATGTGTATTGTTTGTATATTATATTAGAACACCATCGTATATTTTTAAATCATTTTCAATTGTATAACTCAAAAACCCGCTAATTTTTTGAGGAATAAACCCCGCGCTGTTCCAATTTTTACCAAGAATAATTACATCTAAGCACTATTAAGCCGTTTATGAAACACCAAAATTAGTCTATATTTCGATTATAAGACCTAATATTTATATAAATTATATGTAATACGATCAAATCCTCATATATTTGTATATACCTTTCTTTACTTTATTTCCGTGGTCGTTTGTTTGTGATATAAGAGTCTATGAAGTCTGAGTTTATTTCAATAATTTATGATGTTTAAGTAGTAAAAAATAAAAATAGCTGCTAAAATAATCTATACTAATGATTTTTTAATATATTATTAACTGTCATAATGAGGAAACCTTGGAAAGAATGTGTATATGAAGTTAAACTAAGTATAAGAGTAGGAATTTTATGATAATTCGATATAAATAAAATATGTTGTCTGATTTATTTTATACAGTGCAGTTTAGAAGTGTGAAAATAAATCAAAAAGGGCTTAATTAACCTGTTCCGCTGTTCGTTTTTATGTGTACATAACCTACTTAATGCTATATTATTAAATGTTCTATATAAGATTTGTAATAAATTATAAATATTGTTGTAGATATCGCCCGATTAAACCCAAAATAAATTAAATTAATATTAGTAGTTAATATATTATAAATATAATCATAATCGTAAAAAAAATTGAAATATATTACACCGTTGAAAAAACAAGAGCGTCAGACGTAAAGAGCCTATACCGAACATCAATAACTACAGATATCCATATAAAATATCCTTTACCCACAGAACAGTTTCACTTAAAATCAAATAAATTATTATAGCTGTATTAAGGTACATTAATTTAACATAATTAATATTTAATTGTCTTTTTCTGGTCAAATGTATATTATATTAAATATAATGTTACATATAATACATGTCGAAGGTGTGGAATACCAACTATATTAAATTTATATAATTTAGATTATAATAGTTTATAAATAATGAATAAACTTAGACTAACTATAATCTATTTTATGTTACAGATATTTAAAGATATGTTACAACCTAACAGACATAACAGTATTTTCAAACATTAAAATATGTTTCGTTAATATTTAGGTTTTAATTTTTTTTTAATATTAACTAATATATTATTATAATAGAAACTTGATGCCTAAAATTGATGGAGTACTTATAAAACCACATTTAATTACCTAGTATTAATATAATAATCGAATTTCAATATTTTAACGTTTTAATAATACAATAGTCTTAAATAAAAACTGAAAAATAAATATTAATGTTTCAATCATAAATTAAAGTTAATTTAATATTAGAATATGTATAGTATAATAAATTATTCATGTATAGATTAAATAAAGTAAAACAAAGTTACATTAAAGATTACTTCTGAACATTAATAATTTAATTCAAAACCATTATTTAAACAATTTAAAACACTAATAATTGTTATGTGGGTGGTTATCGACCGTTGGTTTGATAGAGATTCTAAACTAAGAGTGTATACTGATTACCTAGCAGTGTAGTTTAAGGCGGAGGACTGAAGGGTGTACTTCCGACATTTAATTCGTATATTCTTAATTATTATGTGTATAGTTTGTTATGTTTTAATATTATGAATAAAATATTATTATTAATTACTGTAGAGTTGTTAAGACAGTAAATTAAAATAAATTATGTACTTTGCCCACGGGTGCTTCCAGTAGTAGGTACCTGCATCGGATATGGTCACCAGCCCACGCGGCTTATTACAGTGTTCAAACGACTCCAACACCGCCGAACACACACTTTTCGTGTGCACCTACTATGACGGATTCCGCGGATCACCATCCCTCGATTATTATCTAGGTTAGCCCCCGCGTGGAGTTTTATTGATATTATTATTTTTAAATAAGTTATGAAATTTTTGAAACTGTAAATTTTGAAAATACATCGTTTTCAAACGCTTCAACCGTCATCGAAAACTAAACTTTCCGTAAAGGCGTGACAAAAACGAATTTAATACGTTCTACGAACATTTTACCCTTAAGTTTTTAAATATTTCTTGCAAATAACGCTTAACTTCGTGGGCTTGGGCGAGGTGACTGGCGGCACCGTTCTTGCATTTTATCAATTGATAACAGTAGTTTTTATGAAATAAAAACATGTAGCCAATAAATATTTTCGGTGTCCGTTATACAGGGTGGATTTTTGATCATGCTCTTCCATAGTTACCTAATCAACATATTACCTACCGCAGATAATGCATAAATGATCAGTATATTTGTTTAACTTGTTCAATCAGTAAAATATGATAATATTTACTAAAATTACAAAGTTCACTTGAACCATTAAAACGATAATTATTATTCTATTACATATTAGTGTAATACATTTAGTCGACAAAATTTTAATAAATAATATTATTATTATGATAATAGGTCTAATATGATAGGCATGTCTGTCAGAGTTTTGCTACGCAAGTACTTATTTCAACATACATAGGTACGCGTATATACATTGCGGATTTCGTATTTATTTTTACAATAAACACGATGTTGTGTTAAATATAATAAAAATATTTTTCCATATTATACAACCTTGAAATATAATCCGTCCACATCATTGACCACGGGGAAGGGTTTTGAAGGTGGCGAGGTGACTTGACGGCGCCGGTCTTGCATTTGATCGTTCGATAACAGTCGTTTTTGTGAAAAAAAAACATATTGAAGCCAGTAGATATTTTGGGTGCCTGTTGTACAGGTGGATTTTTTATCGTGCTCTTCCATAATAACGTATTATATAATAAACGTACTATTCATATTATAATCATATTGATGTTTTGGAATTTGTATTTTAAAAAAAATTAAGATAATTTATTCCTAATAAAAATGTAATAAAAAAACCATATTTTCAATAATAATAACAAAATTACAGATAATAAATGAGCATGCTTATAAAACCACCCTGTATAGAAGTGCAGGCAATTTATAGCTGGGCTGACCTTCGACTGTAGAACCACTTTCAAACATTGTACCTGTGTAGACCCATGAAGGGTCGACGTCTTTCGATCAGAATTTCGTGGGCGTACTACATGTTTTGAAGCATTCCAATGACAAAAACAATGTTTTATCCTCGTGCGTGTAGGACGAAATCTATTATAAGGGTATACACAAATAGTATTTTATATTCGGTTAAAACAACCTAAATTACTAAATCTGTAGTACAGTTTAAGAAGTGGTAATTTCGCGGCTATTTAATTCGTCACGCTCAAGCGTACCTAGTATAATGTTTAAATGTTTAACTTCTACCAAGTATTAGTAGTGTAAGTAAATGATTAGAAAACTTATTTTGAAGACTTAATTGCAGCGCGCGTATAATATAACAACGATGTTCCAAATATTTTTATTATTCCGTATGTTATAGTCGTAAGTCAGGCCCATAAGCAAGGAGCCCCGGCTCGGGGGGTTCAAATCCTTCCTCATATTTGCCTTTTTTTTGAATCTAGGTTGTTTGCGACCGGAACGTCAATTATTTATGTTACATAAGTTCGTCATCAGATTATTATTAAAATTACTAGTGGCAGTATCGCCGACCGCTCCACGCACTTTCCACCACCCAACCCACACCATATACGCATAATATCATACGCTATAATTGTGAATTGCAATGAATTGTGTAACGATCCCAATACTTGTAGTCGTAAGTGAATTAGAATAATTACTCGTTGTTGACAGTAATTTTGTAATTTTGTTTAAGACAATTATTATAATAAATTACTAAGTGTTTGTTTATTAAACAATTATAAGTCTAAGCTACTTTATTACGCGTGATGAATAGCGAGATGTAACTTAGAGAGAGTATGTTCCATGTATTTCTGTTCCGCTGGTTGTTGGACTTTCGTCTGACGATCGCTTGTTTGTCAGCTTCTCTCGTCAAGTTGATCCCTATCCCCGCTAAACTTTTAGGTCTACCGTATAAACAGGACCGTATAGGCGAATCTAGGGGGAAAAAGCCCCGGAAAAAAAATCCCCTAACAACATTCATCGGAAAAAATACCCATACCAACTATAATTGTTTTTCATTAACTATTAACCATCAAATTATTTTATTTTATTATTATGCATCTAATTTATTATACTATTGAATACATTAACTTTATTCAAAGATAACTATAGAAAAAAACTAAATCTAGTTGATGACATTAAACAATAACGAATTATATAACAGTTAAAAATTCATAAAACATGAACCATAAATCAATATATATATAATAAATAGTTTTCAGTAACATTCCTTAACATATATTACCTACGCTAATTATAAAATATTATACAAGTATGGTTAGAATATTTGGTGAATTATTTTATTAATTAATATTATGGTAGAAAAGTATAAAAAAAATGATTAAACGAATATTATGTATTATGTATTATATATATGGTTATAGATAACTATGTCAAAAAAGTTTTACATTATTATATCGAAATATAGAAATATTGTTTAAACATTCAACATTATAAAATGTACACACTAGTAAAAAAGTGTTATGTAATTAGTTGGTACAGGGCTAATATCTTATAGGAATTGTGCTTATACAAACACTTTTGGGGCCTACAAAAATAAAATGCGTGGTTGCGGTTTTTTTTGTAATGTAATATTATGTTTTTTTTAAATTCTAAGCAGATAGCAATGGATGTATTGATTTTACAATGATGTGTGTTTTTTTAATTTTAATTTTTTTAAATTTTTTGTGTCTTTATACGATAAGTAGTCGAAATAATAGTTTGATTTTCAACTTCAGTATCTTATTTGATGAGAAATGGTTTCTAGTTGGTGCACTACAAAGTTTTTAAAATATTTGGGTTTGTGTTGAACTAATAAGGGACATTTTCAGTTTTAAATTCTTTTGGTTTTTTTTCTATGAATGTGAATCAATTTTATTTATTGGGTAAAAAAGCTTGAAAATTCAATACAAGGCTCTTAATATATTGTTACAATGACATTTGAAAAAAAAATAAAAATCCACAGTCACAATTTTTTTTATAAGCATTTAAAGTACAATTTTTTACAAAAGGCGTACAAATTACAAAAATATGCAAATGAGTTAGACGTTCCTGAAAATGTTTCTTTTTAAATCTAAAATGTTAAAACCTAATACATACTGATCTCAACCATATGTTGCATGCAAAAGTAGGTATAACATATTATTAAAGTTAACAACACGAAATTAGTTCTGATATATTTTAGGGCTTTAGGCACCGCTCAGCCCTTATTATTAAATACATAGTTAAAATCGAGTCTGCAGTTATTAGGAAAAGGAAAAAAAAATCCAAAAACAGTTCCAAAAACCAAAACCAGAATTTTTCAAAAACCGTTCTTGATACCGATAAATTTGAAAAACCGATCTTAGAACCTATACCAAAATCATAAATTGTAGAAAACCGTTTTCAAAAACCAAAACCGTAAAAATATTAAATATACAAAAGCACGAATTTTTTTTGAAGCATTTAAAGTTCTAATTTTGACAACAATTATCAAATTTTAAATTTTAAAATGATTTTATAGTTTAATTTAAAAAATGTTCAACTTTTATAGCTAAGGATTGAAAACATTCAACAAGTTTCAATGTAAGTAGGTTCTGTAACTAAAAAATGTCAAAAATATAAAACACAGTTTTTTCATAGCTGTTTAATGTTCAAATTTGGAGGAAATTACATATTATTAAATAACCAAGAATAACGTTTCTAGCTAATTCGTTGTAATTTTATAATATAAATTCAACTTATCAGCTACCTTAATAATAATAAGTAATAACAACATTAATATAATATAAAAAATCCATACTGACAAACCGACATCGCTGTGAATCGTTTTTCGTATACAATGATATAATATAATATTTAATTCGAATTTAATACCATACATCATACAGTGACTCACTTGTAACCACCCTTATAAAGTTAGCAGCACAACTATGATAGACACATATGCAATATACCCAACAAACTTGTTTGACATTGTTGGACTACCCCCAGACTTTGTTGGACTTTATTTTTGCCGGCAGAGCTTTCGACACTTTTGTGCTGCCAACAGCAAAACTTTACGTGAGCGAAATTTCACCCATATAAAAAATGTCCAGCTTGACTTGTTCGACACTGTTGGACCACTATGTCAATTTGTTGGACATTATTTTTGCCAGGAGAGTCTTTCCAAAGTTGAGCATCCAACAGCACAACTTTACGTTAGCGAAATTTCACCCCTATAAAAAATGTCCTGCTTGATTTGTTGGACACTGTTGGACCACTTTAAAAATTTGTTGGACATTATTTTTGCCAGCAGAGCTTTTGAAATTTTTGTGCTGCCAACAGCACAACATTACGTTAGCAAAATTTCACTCTTATAAAAAATGTCCAGCTTGATTTGTTGGACCACTCTAAAAATTTGTTGAATATTACTTTAGCTGGTAGAGCTTTAGCCACTTTTGTGCTGCAACATAAGTAGAGGGTAAAGGGGTTTCGCTGCTGTACAGTTGGTTACAAGTGGATCACTGTAATCTACGGTGTAAAATTTGTATTTAAATATATAAAATCATTATACTATGTGAAAAACGGCTCTGAACGAAGATGAACGTCAGCTATGATATTACTAACTAGGTATATTTTATGATATTATTACAGTATATGTAGTTTGTTTTACTATTAAGCTTTAGTATAACTACAACATTAAGTTAAATTCATTTTACGAAAAGATAACATTAAAAAATGTCATTGTATGTATAAAATATAGTAATATACTCTAAAAGTTTCACATACCTACAAATAAAATTAATAAAAAATAACAAAATTATTATCCTTGTTTTTTTTGTTTTTTTTTTTTTTTTATTAGATTTAAGGCTTCGAAGACTGAGGTCATGACTTATGAGCCTGTAAGGTTGGTAAAGTTGAAACAGTATTGTTGGAACCGTTAGTACAGTCGGTTAGGATCACGCGTATGTGTGGCAAAGTTGTTGTACACTACGGACATGGATGGTCACGGTCACCCCTCCGAGAACTAGTTGCATCGCCATTGCTTACTCTTTCAGCCACTGCGGCTGGCCGAGCCATATTCTTGGTTTTAACCTATCAGCATAATATTAAAAAAAATCGTGCCTTTGTATTTTTAATATTTTCCAACTGATATTATACCAACTTTTGTGGAACTTAGTACTATTGTTATTAGTACTATAATTTTTCCACAACATGTACCAGGGATTGATTGAGGCACATTTTTAAAATTGTATTTAGTTAATTAAACATTTAAGTTTAAAATTCTGATTTATTTAGAATTTTTTAATTTTTATTGCAAATTAAATTACAAAAATTAAAAATCTGGCTCGATTTTTTCCTTCGTATATATTACGAACAATCCGATTATTTTTTCAAAATGAAAAACGTGATAATCGTCGATACGTATCGTTGGAATTAGAAACAGTAGTTTTTGACAAAAAAAAGTCGTCGTAATGAGGCCCACGATGATAGCTTAAAATTGGTAAAAATGTTTTGAAAACTTCACAAAAGTTATCCTTAAAATAATTTATAAAATTATTTTCTTAAAAGTTTTCCATACCCACATTATTTTTTTTATCGTTTTAATTAAATTTTTTTTATGAAATTCATTAAAAAATCTTTAATTATTGCGAACATATTTACTTATGTCTTTAGGCCATCTTCGCTCTAAGTCATTTTTCACCATACCTTTATAAATCGTATTATGATTTATCATTGAATTAACACCCAGTGTCGGTCTTGCACAACCGGCCATTAATTTAATTTCAATGTATTAAAAGGCAGTTAATATGACGTTTTTGCAGTATTTAACGCCGGGCACAGTATATTGAACTGTTATCGAACTTGAATGTAAGACGTATATATAGGTGGAAAGAGGTACTCTTATATATACAGGTTTTTAAATTCTTGTGCGTCATTTAAATAAATTAAAAATAATTCTCATACCTAGCTCGCTTTAAAATGTTGAAATAACGAAAAAAATAATGTCTGTAGAGCACATAATAATATTGGTCAATAATTTACAGTATAGCTAGCATTAAAACTAACAAGGCAAAATGTACCCATATATGCTACTAAATGCAAATTTACCGTGCTGTACGCGTTTGTAAGACGAAGTACACGGAGACAACATATTATCGTTTATCCAATTTGTTTTCTATAGGTAATTACGAATGTAATACACGATGTACATCGTACAATTACGAGACGAGTGTCAAATATATACAAGTAATATTATTATTTTACGTGTAAATTCATATACATAATGTTTTTGTTGTGCTAACGTGCACAAATTGTATATTAACTTACTGAGGTTCAACACTTTCTCGACCAAACAGAAGGTTTCTAAATCATTTAAATACTGGACACTATAGACACTAAAGGCACTGTGCCAGGGTCTACGATAATGATAATCCATGCCTACGATTGGTCATCTCACGGTCGTAGGCTCAACGTGAGAATACTACACCCTCCGCATACGCATACGCCGCATACGCCGTATGGTCCCTTCGATATATTTATAATAATAAATGTTGGTGTGGTATTATTTTATACAATTGTAACACATTTCCTACACGGCCTAATGCCTATAATAATAGCAGTTCATATGAGTAGTGATATATTTACTGATGCACTGCGTTCGATTCATTGCTCTCTTTTGAAATCATACTACTAATATTGTGTTTTCAATAAAATATTATATAATATGAATGTTCTGAAAAAAAAAATAAATATTATTTCCGATACGTGACAGTGACATATATATACCCTCGATAATCCCCGAGAAGAATAAGGGACATATTATTATATTGCTTGTTTTTGTACGCGTTGCCGAAGGATCGTCTAAATCCCATAAATATTTCAGCGGTCGACAGCTACATTTTGAACCCAAAAACCGTGTTTCCGGCTTAGTGGAAAAATAACCATTGACGGCACCGCCGCCGGCTACGACCAAAAAATTTCGATAACGTACGGTCATAGATTCATAGTGTGGACGTGCCTTTTCACAATTATCTGAAAATATATCAATAGCTTTTGGCCACACGATGTGAGTAACTACAATACGTGAAATAAACAGCAGAAAAAAACTGCATGTGCCGCCGCCCGAATTCTAAAAACGAAAAACGCGACTTTTCACAGACCAAATTAATATTTTACCTATCATTTGCGCGGTAAGAATAAAGATAATAAACGATAATATCAATACTAGACTGCATTGCACGAAACCAGACGATCTGCATTGTCTACTAAACTGCGTGTCTTCCACAAAGATGTGCAGATGTCAGCATGTCGCCTGTCCTATGCCGTAGGTATGGAGGGTTATAAAATGTTGTAGTTTAAAGTTGTATTGCTATATAAAACATATTATTATTTAATAATATTACACTGACTGCCGAAATAATATCATTAAGGTGTGACGTAGTCGTAGAGAAGCTGTATAGGCACCTAATAGAGGCCAATATTGAGGCCATATATTTTCGTGGTTGTGAATTGATAAAAAATTGAAGACATGTGTTTACATTTTTGTATAGTATAATATAATATTATTTTATTTTGAATAATGAACGAAAATCAGCATTTACAGAATGGTGTACCTACTTAAAAATGTAATTACAGTTAAGTAATTATATAATAATGACATGATAAAGACAATAATAATAGTAACAAGGTACATAAATAAAAATGTATATAGGTAGTTATTTGTAGTCCTAGGTACAAAATTGTGGGTTGTCATTATCAATTGACATCCTATGACCTATGTTTTTATTATCTATATTCGTAGTATCAATATGTAAGTAGGTACCATAATTATCTATCATAATTTCATAAAATTTCTACCTACATAAAATGCACATCATGTACTCGCGATTCCCACCGTGTATATTAATTCGTAGAATATAAAGCTCTATAAAATTACGAAAAAACACTAATAGTAAGCTAAAAAAAGCAACTAAACATTTTATAATTTCTGCATTGGCACTTAAGATAGAAACAATCGATGTATGGTTGTATGGTTTTCTTAGGAAACGGGTTGTTATCGACGAAAGTCAAAACAGTAGGAATATTGAATCTAGGAAAAAAAAGCCCCGGAAAAAAAAGCCCCGGAAAAAAAAGCCCCGGAAAAAAAAGCCCCGGAAAAAAAAGCCCCGGAAAAAAAAGCCCCGTACCAACTAAATACATTATTCTTTTTTATTATGATTTACATAATTAAATACAATCATAATATAATCATTACATTTATCAATGTACCTAACACTTCTTTAATATAATATTATTTTATTAAAAGGTAACTTTAAAAAAAATTACATCTAGTATATCGTATATGACATTAAACAATAACTAATTATATCACAGTTAAAAAATTATATAACATAAACCATACATCAAAATATATATATTAATTAGTTCAATAACATATTATTTATTATGTATTACTTATTAATTATTACAAAGTATACAAGACTAGCTGCAATCTGCATTTTACATTGTCAATAATTGTCATTTATAAATAATTAAAAAAATGTTAAAAGGTAAATAATTGTCATGTGTCATTTGTATATAATTTTAAAAAATTTTAAATAATTAAAAAAATGTTAAAAGGTAAATAATTTTCATTACGAATCACTTCTATTTTATATTCGCACTTTTAATTCAAAATAATCAAAACGTTACGACAAGATAATAACTAGATGAACGAAAAATTCGTACTGAAGAGAATATCAAACTGTAGATACACCGTACACACTTTTAATTTAGAATGATCACAACAATAACTATATAAACGAAAAAAACACATTTGTAATAATATAATGTTGTAGATACTTCAGATACCAAGACTAGTTTCCAGATAGAGCCTACATAATTTTTAAGATAAAATCAAATGTCAATTACTTTTATTACCTTACTATACTTTAATCTTTTATATTTCAAATGTTACTATACATATATATATGGTTATAGAATATACCCATGTCCAAAAAATACGTTATGTGTTTAATTAGTACGGGGCTTTTTTTACCGTGTTTTGAAATCGGGGCTTTTTTTTCCGGGGCTTTTTTTTCCAGGGCTTTTTTTTCCGAATACCGGAATATTATACTCACATACCTAGCTTACTCATTGTTATTGGCTTGAAAATACTCAAACATATTATTTATTTTAATTATAAGAAAAATTAATCGGTACCACATATCGATGTATGCCACTTGATACACTTTTCCATCTGAAGTTGAAAATCTAGTATCATTTTTTCGAGTACTTATCGTGTACGCAACACAAAAAATTAAATTAAAAATAAAATCAATACATTTATCACGCCGCTCACAATCTAAAAAATAAAAAATTCTTATTTAAAAAAAACGAATAATGTTACGTTTAGCAGAATATCCTGTTAGCTTAAAAATTAGAGCGGAATGACCTTGTATAAAATTTAAAGTCATTATCTTGACAATATCAATGGCTTTTTACTATATTATAAAGCGAATTATGAGTGTTTAAAGATGTACAATTAGTAAGTACAATAATATAAGTATTTGCGTTGGTGATCTTTTACCGATTTCTACTATAGGCCACGAACATTTTCATTAATTTAAACGCCACTATATACCCGAAGTATGACATATCGTGCATTATATTGTATTTTTTTAGATCAGTTTATTCCGAACAAACCCTGGACATATATATTATATTATACACATAATACGACATACGTGTTTCAACAAAAATAAACTGGATTTAAGCCTTATACCCTAAGGTCTATAGAGAAATCCTGCACCATGGTTTTTGTGTGTGTGTAACAAAGATGAGGTCGAAATGTTTTACAATAGTAATATTATACACAAGATATCCTCAATAAGTATAAAATATATTATAGTCTGCAGCTGTCTATATATGCTTGCCACATGGGCGGGCGCGGATAGCATTTCTCACGTATGTAGCCTGCAAGGCCAGTATATGCAGAGGGTCTTTATAGTTCATATTATATTATTATTATATTTTATGAGGAACGTTCAACTCACGGATAAGAGGGTAGAATACGACTGCACGATTGTACAATGTTGCCAAATTTCATAGCACGATAATATAAAATCCAATATAAAATATGTGCTTTATCGTAATGTTGAATTTCCTTTTCCCACCTATAGGTATGGCTATACATACTATATTATTATGCACACACAAGTTAGTAGTTACCTATAAATAATGGCGTAAATTGTGTGGTACAAATGTAGAAAGTTAATATTTTTTCACCACCAGAAAATCTTACAAATTTTTATACCTATAGTTTATATTTTCAAATGTGTATACTTGTTTATTAATGGGACTGGAGCGTGATTCATTTGCGGTCGAAAACATAGATCACGACTTCAAACACTACGTTCAATATAATGTTCTGATATTAATTTTGAAAGCAGATTTGAATTCAACACTAAATTATCTATGCTTTGACAATATTTTCATTTTTCTAATTTTTTTTTTTTACTTAGGAACTTACTAACAAAAAGAGTAATAATGGATCAGATTCATAATTCAAATTTAATTACATTGATAAAGAATATGAAAAATGTACGACAGTTACAGCATAGCAAATTTAGAGGAGAATTCAAATCTGCTTTCAAAATTTAAATTGGAACATCCTACTGAACCTAGTGATTGAAGTCAATAGCAGTTTTTTCGTGTGCTCATTAAACATAATATGTATATAGATTGATCAGGGCGGAAAAAAATAAAAGTTACTAACACTAAGGTCGTAAATTTTAATCCGGCACAGAAAATAATGTATACAACAATAATATGTAAAATATAACAATACATTATTATCAGGGGTCACCGATATTTTGTTGATTAAGATTTACTAAGAATGTATTTTTCGAATGGACCCATGTAAAAAATATTTTAAAAAAAATGTAATTTGTAAGTGTTTACATAACTAATATTAATAATAAACACACTTATACACATAATACAATTAAAACGTTAAGTTAAATTAATATTAGTGTTTCACTTTAAATTCCTAAATAATCTCAGAATAAATTATGATTATTATACTTAAATGTTGGCTTAGAAGTGTGTCAATTTATATATCGATGGTCAGTTGATTATAATCTGAGGAAAAGTCGCTGAATGCTAAGCTAAGACGTTGCTTTAATTAATGATCATTAGAAAGTATAATAGCACTGTTCCTCTGACGGAGTCGGTATTTAGTTTTTATAAATTTCATGTGAGAAAAAATCAATTTAGAATTAAGTCTTAGTCAGTAAGTTTTAGTAGATGTAACAAAATTTAAACTAGGTTTAAAAGAGGATTGGAAGCGGTGATTTTCTGTCTTTGTCTAACACATAGGAAAAATAGCTATACGCCTAACAAAAATGCCGAAAACGAAATGGCCATGTGCACCGTGCCGCGACGTTGCCAAAATCATTCCGATCCCTCTGTTTAAGGATCGAGATCCAAGGGGTGTGTGACAGAGGGTGAGTGATGAGGGGTTGTCGAGTCAGTCCCGCCAAATAACGCCGAACTGTATTATATGAAAACGCTCGGGGGAAAAAAAACCCCCTCGGGGACCGGCAAATATATTTATATATATATATACTAAATGATCCCGTGCACTTCGTTACACGTTAAATGTACAAACTGTTATGACTCAAACTTTGTTCGATGCCTTATTTAATATTCGGTGTATGATGTTCTAGATTTATCTTAACTTTTCTGTTGCCCGGAATAAAATTCTTATTCGCAGCAGTACATTATCAGGTAGGCAATCTACCAGCGGTAGATCGCGGACACCGTGCTGTTTGTACGTAAGTGTATGTTTTAACACATAAGTATCAAAGTTATACCAAGTTTGTCGTTTTAACTTAATTCCCCCTACGGTGGGTTAATATAATCAATTAATACAACATCCTAACCTAACCTAACCGTACTAAAATCCGATGAATAAAAAAACCAAATTTAACCCTATTTAAATTAGCATATCCTCTTCTCAGAGGTCTAATCTACTCACAAACATTCATTTATATATATATATATATATATATATCAGTACTTTCATTCGCAATGTTTCGAATCCTAGTTGCATTACGGCTTTGTCGTGAAGTATTTGATCATCTTGGTCGTGGCATGGTATTGTTAATGAGAATATCAGCACAATAAAAGAAAGTCGTACGTAGAAAATGCATGATTGTGTAATTATTAAAATACATTTATTTTATTTTGTTTTTTCCTTATACCTATATAAATGGTTGCTATTGATTACAAAAAAATATTATAATCGCGGACAATTTGCGACAACATATCAAGTAGGCAATCCACCGGTTAGGTGCAACTCAGCCACCTTGGTCGACAATGTGTGAAAATTTGATAGATAAGAGATCTACGGTTTAATATGTTATAGACATATAACGTAGATACTTAGATACTTTATAATATACATAATAAATGATGCTGCAGAGATTTTAACGTTTGGTGTATTTAAGTCTCGTTATGTGTCAACAATAGTTATCATATAGGTAGGCCGTATTAAGAAACTATGCACCCTGGGGCACTTGTAAAATTCCTCTTCTCATGTTGGCTGGCACGTGGTGGGGGGGGGGGGAGTTGATGTTGAGTGATAAAAATAAAAATTATAAATTCCTATATTTACAATAATTATAAAACATAACTTGTATTTTAAAGAAAGGAACAAATTCACTTAAGTTTCACGCTTTATTTTGATTTTTTTCAATAATGTATTCAGCAAGTTAAGAACGAAGGTGCGAAAAAAAAAATTGCAGAAATCATGATTTTGGAAATTATATTATCCTTTCGAAGTTCTGTTTTTACGCAAGTTTTAACGTTTCACCGGTACCTTTAACGAATTTTGATGTATTTTTTTAAGATCCTACGCATTTGAACGAGTACATAATAATATAGTATATACTAATAAATTTGGACCAGTAGCCAGTTGTTACGCTTACTAGCTTCAATCACCAAATTCCTACAGATTATATGTACTAATTATTATGAACATCAAACGAAAATATTATTTCTTATTGTCTCCGTCTCACACACATTTAGAATTCATTATCAATACATAAGCTAACCTTGTTATTATATATTTTTTTGTTTTTTTATTATATACTCAACAATATTTTTTAAAATACATAATGTATTGTATGTATTTTAAATAATAAAAACAATATAAACTATATAGTTTTGCCACCTATTTTATTAACTTCTCAATTCACTTATTATCCATATAGTTTTCATAGTTTTTGTCATATGTTTATAACTGCAGCAAAATCCGCAAATAACAACTTTCAAGGGACATAAAGAAACAGACAGTTCTATATTTTGAACTTTGTTACACTACGTCTACGTATACTTGTTTTGCTACTAAATATAAATGTAAAATATAAAAGTTTGGATGTACAGTGATAATCGATATTTTATCATTAGCGGGGTTTTTAAATTGTTGACGAAATCACAATGATATACATTAGGAGTATAATTAATACTATGTATATTATATATATATATATATATATATATCTGTATGTTAATCGTCTAATGTTTCGTGTATAATATTATAGTGTATATCATTGAGAATTCGTCGGTAATTTAAAAACCACACCCGTGGAATGTCTAATGACAATATATTAAGCATTGGAATGTCGTTAATAATGTCTTAAGCACAAGTTTAACGAATATAAATTCTTAATGGATATCATTATGACTCGTTAACGTTTTCTTAAACGGAGACTAACTAACGCATCATTTCAAAATGTATATACTCTAGCCGTGTGTGTATATCATTTAATAGAATATCGCACCTGCATATGTTGTCTCCGTCTTACACACATAATATAATATACCTATTACCATTGACTATGAATTATTTAGAAATACATAACAATAATAATCAATACATAACCTAACCTTGTTATCATATATTTTTTTATTTTTAATTTTATACTAAACAATATTTTTTAAGATACAAAATGTATAGGTATGTATTTTAAATGACATTATCAATATAAACTATATAGTTTTGCCACCTATTTTATTAACTTCTCAATTCACTTATTATCCATAAAATTTTCATAGTTTTTGTCATATATTTATAACTACAGTAAAATCCACAAATAACGATTTTCAAGGACAAATATATTTTACGTCATATTATAATATGTGATATAACTACGAGAGAAAATAGGAAGTTCATAAAGTGCTGCACTTAACAAAGTACATAACTTAATATTATATACTATTTTAATAACACTGCAATAATTGGTAATATGCTAAATATTAAAACATTTTCCATAGTAAATTATACACATAATACACGAGTTTATTGTCAAAAGTACTTGTGCGCCTTAAACTGCACTGTTAGGTAAATATGAAATTCTTACTCCAGAATTTCTATCAAACAAACGTTCGCTAATAACCAGTTTACTTAAATCGCAACTTACCATTACCTGAACTACAGACGACAACGTATATATGCTTATAATTTTCAGCGTAAAATTGCAGCTTTGTTTTTGAAAACTAGACGATTTCACGTAGGTGTACCTATAATGTTTACTTTTACATTTTAGTAGTACGATAATTATTATAATTTAGCTAATATATAACTAGTTACTGTAACTGTTTACTAGTAAAGATCTAAAATTGATTGAACAAAAAACAAAATAATTAAGAAAATAATAAACACAATTTTTTTTTTACAGATATCTTAAAAATCATTCATATATCGTATTTATTTATCTTTATAGTTAAAATGATTTGTACCCACATACAATTCTGGATACCTGCTGTACTCTACGGTAGCCCCCCCCCCAAATTATCTATAAATTCTACTATAATATGTATGACATATATGACATAATATGTCATAGATAAATAAATTAGATGATAACGTGATCGACTCTTCTGCTGTGCATCCTTATAATAGTGGGTCAAATATATTGATTATATGATATTTTCTACATCATCAGTAAGCACTGTCCACTGTTTAATATTCATAAGCGAAAAAGGTTTCACAATATTTCTTATTTCAGTAGACTGGATAGGTATACATTTTTGTAGAAATAATTAAAATATAGTTTAGCACGGTGTATATTATTTTAAGTTTCTAATAAGAATTCGTGTTATTTTTACAGGATAACTGTTATTTGGAATTTGAAAATCGATAAAACGAATATGTGATCTGTCACAAAGGAAACGTCTTTTGTATCACTGTTTACACAAAGCACACACATACACACATATATTTGAAGTTTGGACCTTGTTTTTTCTAAAATACATCTATATTATTATCTATACGCACCATACGACCGAAAATCTACAGTAAATAATTAATATTATATTCTTACATACCTAGATATTATATTATATTGCAGCCTTATTTTTCACAAAACCCGATAACAATATTCTAATCCGTACCATACAATTTACAATAAAAATATGCACTTTTACCTCTGACAAAAAAAAATGAACCTATACCTATAGTTTTGTCACAAGATTTTATTCTAACACTTAAATAATATGTATTAATGCAATTACGAAATATTTAAATCATTAGATTATATTATTTTTTAAAGGTTGCAATATTGAGTATTTAAACTTTTTCGAGGTTTTTATTTCTGCAGTAGGTATATTTTGTCGTGACGGACCACAGATTTCTATATAGTGTAGTATAGAAATCTGTGTGACGGACACTTCTAAAGCACGACACGAAGATGGAGGTCGGTGGTCGTGATATGAGTGTTTTGACCAGTGACGCAACTGAAAAATATTTTTTATATAACAATATTACATACTATTAGAGCATATTATTGTTTGATCACTAATAATTATTTTAAAATTATGAATGATGATGTCTTTTTCCAAAATTAATTCCCGTCCAGACCAAAGAAAAATGTATCGGAAACACGTGTTTCTGCTTTCCCGTCGTAAGTGGTAACGTAAATATTAATAAATTGTCAACATATGTTTTCGGTTCAGATTCCCGACTCCGGAGATAAAAAGGTAATAAAAAGGTCTAATGTAAACTCAGCAAGTTTTATTTTCTTACCTGGTATGGGTATATGGAAAATCCGCCAGTATTTAGGCCTTCCCTGTGTAAAACTAAATGATACTACTCTACTAAGTAAACTCGAAAATTAAAAATTAAAAAAAAGTATTGTGTTAGAAAAAGCTATAAATAGTAAATAGTTATAATAATGGATTTATATTAGACTGAATGGCTTGAATATCTACAAAATGTATCTCATAATATTTTATTGCACAGTTCAAAATATTATAAGTTATAGTGTATAATGCCATAATAATATAATATATACTTACATATTTTTTGATTATTAATTATTACAATTGTCTATCATTATTTTTTAACATAATACTGGCCATTGCAATTTGTATGATTTGTTCGAACAATTATTATTTTTATTTTTATGTTTTTTTATGTAGCTAGTATCTAGTAATCAATAAATATTTTTTTTCCACACAATAATTAGGTTGCAAAATAGGTTCTTTTGTTTTACCTGCAATAAATAATTATCACATCGGCATTTATCGTTTATCATCATTCACGTTATTTGTTAGTAGTTATCATCCAATTAAATGGGGAGGTAATTATTGAAAAACCAAAGTTATTTGAAAGTATTATTGAATTATATTTATACATATATTTATTTCACGATTATTTAATAAAAAATCTCATAAACAGTACATTTATTTATTTTCATTTGTAATTATTAGTAAATTATTGTTTAATATTTTTTTAACATCTATATTAGTGGTTTTTATTTTATTAAAGAAATATTGACTATAAAAATTGAAAATTTACAATAAATACAATCTACCAACTTTAGGCTAGATTTGTCTTGTTTGTAGAAAGTTACTATATGACAAAACGATACAATAATTAATATAGAATATTTATACATTGATTAATATTATATATATGAAGTAAACTAAATTTAAAATTATACATTGTTGAATTACAATTATGATAGATGAATTTCATTTACAAAACTTTATAACTAAAAAATAAAAAAAAAAAATGAACAGACAAACTATTCTAGAAAATCTATTAACGAATTTAAAACAATTTCACTTAAATTATTATTTTCTAAATTCTTTGAATTAAAAAACACAATTTTCTTATTAAATATTGGCATAGAATTAAAAAAAAATGACTATTTAGTGAATTTTAATTTTACATCATATGCTCTGATTTTCCTTTTATTACGTTATTTTTTTAACCCCACCCGTGAATTAATTTTGTATTGGCAATAGTGTTATTATGACGTAGTATTGAATTATATTTTAATTAGGGTATTCATTTAATCATTTGTACATTTGTTGATGTGAATTGTATATTTTTGTTTAATAAACAATTATAATAATTTTTATAATTAAACTTTAAATTGTTTGTCCTGCGAGAAATTGTCCCATTCCGGAGAGGTGAGGTTAGTCCATCGAATTGGTAACACGAGGGTAGACTAGAATCCGCGTCAACATTTTCGTGCATGCAATTATTTTTTTTATATTTTAGTAACGTTGACGTTATTCTTCATTCAAATATTAATTGAACTGACTTTTATAATGACGTATTATTTTTATGTTATTTTAATTATCATAATAAAGCTCGGCAACAATATTATACTTATGATATTATTGATAAACTGTTAGGTATGTATT
This sequence comes from Sitobion miscanthi, assembly GCA_008086715.1. Taxonomy (NCBI): domain Eukaryota; kingdom Metazoa; phylum Arthropoda; class Insecta; order Hemiptera; family Aphididae; genus Sitobion; species Sitobion miscanthi. Next base: position 22,851,602 of record CM017801.1, on the reverse strand, counting down.
TTATGTGTTATATTTTGTATGCAGTCAAACATTTTTGTTGATCAAAATTTAATATATTGTATTTAAAATCATTTTCAAAAAACGAAATTAGTTATCTCCAGAATTTTTTTTTCTTGACATTTGGTCTATGTAATTGTTATCAAACTTATTCCACAATGTTGCAGACGTTTCTCTATTAATTATATATTATATCACAACATCGTAAACTTAAACAACTTATTTAAAAAAGGTTTTTTTTTAATTAGGTACCTAAAATATGAATAATAACCATCCAAATGATGTTACACCAATAAAAAATACTTATCGAAAGTTCATAAGTCACTGGATAGTACCTACACTAGTACACAATCTGAAATAATAATATAGGCCACTGGGTTTATCGGTCGAAAACATTCATTTCCATAATTTTATAGCCAGACTGCTTCGACTATATCTGTTTTTCAATGCTACATTTTTATCGTATCAGACCAAGTATGCGATGAGACTATTCTAAACAATTTTATGCAGTTCACCCGACCCCGACAACGATATAAGAATTCGATAACATTATTATCAGTGTGTGTGCGCAACGAAGAACTGTAACCGTTGAAAACAGAAAACATTTTTATTTTATTTTATTATACATTGTATTTACTGATTAATGGGTCAAAAGACGATATAAATGTACTGTATTATAATATCATTAAACTGAATAGTGTATTGTATGCAGTAGAAAATGCTTTTTGGTTTGTCGAGTTATAAATATTTGATAATATTTTGTAATTTTGTATATTATTTGCCGGTGACGAACATAACTGTCGTGCGATGATATTATACTTCATATATATCATAACTGCGCCAAATATTTGATGTTCAAATTTTTTAGACGAAACAGTTTTCCAAGATAATTTAGAATCGTTTTTTTTTTATTATAGTAGAAAAATTAAAAAAATTAATTATAACACTAATAAAATAAAACAATCACATGATTTTTCTATCCAAAATATGTTATTTATTTAAATAACTGCTATATCAGACTTCAGGATTTCGTGGTCCACCTCTCAATTACCTTTATCGCAATAATGCAATCACAATTATTTTTATTCAGTTGGGTACTTTTTAACTGTGTTTGATTGAAACTAGAAGTAGAATGACTTGAAACCGGAAGACCTATATCGGTACTTTCTTATATAGTATTTTTTTTTTGGTTTTTGATAAATATTATTCGTACTATAGGTATTATTATTAATTTAAAATTATTATAAAATATTCATAGTTACATAAAAATTGAAATATTTCGTTTTCATAAAATAGGCAGGCATGCATCCAACCTGCGTAGATACAGAACAGTGTCTTTACCCTTTGTTCAGAGTTATTTCGCCAATTTATAATATAATATTATTATGATATTTGTAACACAAATAAGTATAATGGCTACGTAGATCTGTGACGCGAGTACATTATATTAGATAGGTACTTATTCATATACTGTATAATATGCCTGCAGTAGAGAACAGTGACACAGAAAAAGAAAACAATATATAATAATAATGCGATCACATTATGTTCTATACAACATAAAATAAGTATTAAAAGATTTTTTCGTAAAATTAAGTTATAACTTATAGCTGGGAAAATAATAGCGGAGTACATTGCTATTATTATAATATTATAATCCTTATTGTATACTATACAGTATAATATAAGTATAGTACCATATTTTTGTATTTAGTGATAATTTTTACTTCAAAATATAATTGTAAATAGAAAAAGTCTTTTATTTTTAGGGGAGATACACGAGACCCTGTGCACCCTCTGATAGGTGTGCCAATGAAACATTGTTTTATTTATTAAAATTAATAAGTTAATATAAAACTGCTTATTTTAATGATTGGGTAGTAGAATGAAATTAACAATTTTTCGATCGTTACATTTCGATGTATTATGCTATATTATCAAATTCTATTTGAATATGTGCTTTTTGATCTAGTTTTTGCCCTTCAATATGTTACCACTTAATTGTCAACTATATTCCATGAAAAAACGGTGTAAAATATTGGTTACCGCAATTATTATGACCGACAAGGTAAATAATAAAACATAAAAATTGTCGTAATTGTCTTGGTACTCGGTTGTAAAATGTAAATGGTACATAAAGTGGTGCATAAAAACTATCAAATTTTTTTATATTTCATGGGTAAATTTCGTTAATCGTTTTATAAAAATTAAACTTGGTACGATTTAAAAATTCCAAAAAAATTAAAAAGGAAAGCCCGTGCCTTATGCACTTCGATATAATACACACTAACAACCCCCCCTAAATAGGTATCGGGTAGTAGATTAGTGGAAAAGTCTGATTGAGGTGAAAACTAAAATAGAAAATTTAATAATCAAATTTTTTAGAATTGTGGAAAATTTTAAAAACTGGCACCGGAACGCAATTGTATAAAAAATAGTTATCCAACAAATGCTCTTAAATCTAAATTTCAGTTCATAATATTATTGTTATCGTTAACTATACGTGGAGGAAACAAATAAAGAAAACGATCAAAACGACCAAAACAACCGTTTAAGCTATATAAACCATAAGCTTTTTGAGTCCAATAAAAGACGAAACGAAAAACAAAGACTACGATCGAAACTGATAGAAAACTATTTGAAAATTCGTACTTTACAATCGATTGAAAATAAAATATGTTCTTCTAACCATATTTTAGGTACTACACTTGTAGTACAAGTAGTATTTACATTAATTTGCAGGATTATTTAATAGTTAATCACGAAAAATGTTCATAATTAATGGTTAATTAATTGTATTGTTATTCAGAAAAGTGTTATTGTGCCAAATAAGTTGATTGTATTTATAAAAATTATTAAATTTAAAAAATATGTTTCTTATGAAGATTTATTGAAAATAATGAATTAAATCGGTTCATTTTTATTTTCAACTATACACTTGTTACAATATCTATTGACGAATAAATATTTATGATAAATACGTAGGTATAACAGGTAATTTGTTAATCGACTATAAATAATTTAGCAGCACTAATTATAAAATGTTGTGTCATTATTGGTTTTGGAGTCTCCTGGAGTTTCTTAAGACACCGTATACCTAACCTAACCTAAATCAGCGATTCGCGTTCCCGCATAGTTACTTGTTCGATCACTAATACGTATATTGCGATCACATTTATTTGTATTACTGTTGATATAGGTATACATTTTATAAAGAGGGTGGGGCCATAGCTTATAATGTTTCGAGTACACGAAATTTATTCTAGTTTAGGTAAATGTACCAAAAAAAAACGAAAGGCTATATCTCCCTCAGCCCCCTCCCATTGTACGCCTATGGTTAGGTATAATCACTACCGCCCTTGCCATCACAAAATCATAGTGTTTCATAAAAGCTCGCGATTATTACGTCGAAAATGGCCGTGTGTTACGATAATATTATTATTTAGGACATAGTTTGGTAACTTTTTGATGGAGAATAAAGAATGGCTGACCATCAATTGTTTTGCACTCATTGGTTCAAAAACTGGTCACTACGCAAGTCAATGACTTAATCGCCAACATTACAACATAATATTATACAACACGCGTAGCCGCGTAGTTGTGATACACATAATTAGGGTCTAGGTGTCGTCATAATATAATAATAAAATATATAATCAAAGTAAAGATTTTAGGAGTTATGCAATTCCATATAATATGTACTATAGTCCTAGTAAATAACATGGCATATTAGAATTCAAATACGTTGGAGAGTATATAGATAGATCGATAGATGGATAATTAGAACACGTTATATTATTTTAATAGTTTAACATGGTAATAATAATGCTATAAATATTAATAGCTTATAGTATGATAAAACCTCTCAAATTATAATCATTAAAAAATGTTACCGTGTGCATTTAAAGCTGAGCGTCCATTTGATTTGTAGCATTAGCTTAAACGTCTTAATTTCGAATCAAAATTAATTATAGATTTACATGATAATATACTGTTCACGTGCGATTCTCACAGGCAATTACACGTGTGATGCCTAAAAATGTAAATATAATATGATTTTGCTTCTATATGCACAGCAGACTATACTCAAAAGGAGTTAATTAATTACAATTTTTTTCCGGGACAACGCCTGGTTTTTCAGCTAGTATTTCATAATATTGTAGAAGTCTGTAAGCGTTTATACAACGTGAATGGTCCAAAACTTGTAGACCACACATACCGTAATCATATTATAAGTACTGCCATGTGATGTATATAGTGTACCTAGGTATAATAAAAGACGTATAGAATCGACATGAACGCGTGAAACGGAAAATCATACACACAATACATTCGGCGGCAAAACCGATGGAACCGTGTCGGGTCGAGTATTTGTTTTGTATTATGTATGTCTTACAATATCTAAAAAAAATGAAAAAAACTGCCCTCCGTCGCTGCATTGTCGGGTAGGTACTAAGTGAAATCGATGTCCCACTGAGTGCAAAGCAATAATTTATCGAATATCTTTTGCGATAATAATATACTGTTCGTGGAGAGACGGAGAGTATTATTCTAACAATAAAAGCGCTTCGTTATATAAAATTGGACCGACCGACCGACGCCAGTACGAGATAACAATAAAGCGATATTATTGTACAGGACCTTAAAGTATTTCAACATCTCCTTTGATACAGTACATAATATGTTAGAAATAATACAACAAAAATAGTGAACTTTATCTAAAAATCAATGTTCTATTCTTGACCGAGGTTGTGTAATTTGACATAGGAATATTGATGAATACAAGAGAAAATTATAATGATATGATAATAGGTACCTATATAATACAGGAAAGCCTGACTCTGGAAATATAATTTTTTTAATTATTTAAACAAAATAATAACTAGTGTTGTGCTTAGAAAAAAAAATTATCTAGATTTAGATAGATATTATAGAAATTTAGTTTATCTAGGTATAGTTAGATAAAATCACTTTTCTCTAAATATATAGATAAAGATAAAATTATTACTTAATAAATTTTCATTTTTTAAATTGATAAAAATATTTTTTTTTAATGTGAATATTTCAAATTAATTTTTAATTCAAATAAATATTTTGTGCATACTTAGCGATATTTAATGTTATTTTGTTGGTGTAAACTTTTGTTTTTTTTACATATTTTGTTGTTTTAATTTCATATTTTGCAATATTTAAGGTAATATTATAATGCAATTTTAAGTGCTATAAATTCCCAACCAGCAAATAACAGCGACCCGCCATTAGCTGTACAACCAAAGTACCGAAGTTAAATAAAAAAACACACTAGAATTATAAGAAGAAGACTAAAATTAGTCTTATATTGTGAATTTTATCAATTAACCAAGTACTTGATATATTATTTATAGGATTGCTTAAGAAGTATTAAAATTTTTACTAATTGCAAAAGTAATTTAATTGCACACGTTTAATGATTATAATATGAAAGAGGAAATGTTTGAAAGATGTTGCTCCCGGTATAACTTTAAAGTATAAAAATGATCTTTGGTTTTGATGTACAATAATTAATAATAAGCACATAAGGTAGGTAGGATATAAGTCTAATATGCTATTAATAATTATTTCTTAAATTTATTATGCATTTTATATAATCTGTATCCTTAATTTTGATGTACAATAATTAATAATAAGCACATAAGGTAGGTAGGATATAAGTCTAATATGCTATTAATAATTATTTCTTAAATTTATTATGCATTTTATAAAATCTGTATCCTTAAAGATTTCTCATAGGCGATTAATAGGTAGTGTAGTTATTATAAAATATGTTATCTCACTTCTTTATAATGAAATTGAATCGTATAAAATGGAAACTGTATTGTATCATGAAATTCAAATAAACAAGAAGGAAATAATAAAATTAATTTTTATATTGTTCAACAGATCATCACTGAAGCTATCAACAAATAATTGATGTAATACCTACTGAATTTTAGGTTGTTTATTCATCGCAAAAATTTATTGTGTATTTTAGTTAACTAATTAAACAATTTTGATGATTACTGATTCCTGTTATTGTGCGTATATTATATACTGTTGGACCACAAAATAAATAACCAATCTGTTTGCTGTCATGTAGTGTGTGAAACAGTGATGTAAAAAAAAAAAACACTCATGAAATGTTATAGTTCTATATACTATATAGTAATGGTAATAAGTTATAGAATAGTAATAGAATATCATTTGTAATTTTTATTATATTCTAACATATTATGTTTATTTTTATTTTAAGATGGGGTGACGAGTTAAATCTGGTTTTATAGGACGTACGAAAATTGTATGCTTACAGTTATGCAAGTTTTATGCATACTAGTATATTCAGAAATTTCACAGTTTAACATTGTATTCAACAAACCTGGAGGTACTGCATTTTGGCACGTTTTAATTTACAGTGGTTTCCCATCATAGGCCTACTCCACTCATTTTCTTTGTTTCTTAATCATCCTAAACCACTACACCATTAATCTGATGTCTTGATTAAATTTAACGTTTTCAATCTTGTTTTTAATCATACGCTCTATAAGGTAGAACACATAAACTCCCTACTGTTTTATAATATAACCATCGGATTGTTTTGTATAGTCAAAAAATTATTACTATATTTATTATATTCTGGATGTATAATATGTAAATATTATAAATGTATAAAGTTTAATGTTAAGGCTAGTTCATTTATTTTTAATAAGGGGCATTATTTAGGCAATATGCAATTTCGCTGCTACCACCCGTTATGTTGGTCGTCGATGATGAAAAGCTATGCAATAATAATTTTCAAGTTTAAGCATATTATTATTACAATATTACATGATATATTATAATTAATGGATGGTAAATGTAAATATTATACATTTATGAAGTGTAATGTTAAGTGTACTGCAGTAGGTCGTGTTATAAGGCAATTGGTATAGGCAATATAACATGATGACAAAAAGTGATTTGTAAGTGTGTGCAAAGTAAACGCACATAAGTGTATGTGAGTCTAATTTGTTATTGTTTTCGGTCACTATTTCCTAAAAATATCCTGAATTATAACAGAAAGACCGCATAATTCCACCTTGTATGTCGGTCGTTATTTATATTCACCGTCAATTAACTTAAATTGTCAAGGCATTGCCAATGATATTAAATAAGATACACTCTTTTCAATTAAAAAAATTGCTGTTTGACCAAAATGCCAGATAAAACTGAAGGAATTTAGTTTGAAGAATTACAATTTTTAAAACTATTAACAAGTTAACTAGGTTATTATTGAGGTGATTTTGAATATCTATATTTACAGCTATGATATCTATGAATCAAAATATGATATTTTTTAATTAAGTTTATCATCCATCGTGACACTAATAATATTTGGAATATTAAAAATTGCGTCAATTCTAATCTAGTAAATTTGTTAATCAATCATAATCCGTTTTAATTGAATACCGACCTAGCTCAAACCCCCCCTCCAATTTGTACACCACTGCAAACACTTGAATCATTAAAAAAATGACTATAAATTTAGCGTTTAAAAAACGTAATATTGTGTTCATGTACTTGCCTAAATAAAAAAAAAATTTATAATAATTGTTACACTTTACCCATTTAAGTATAATTTTTTATTAAATTTATAAATTGTGTAGTGTAATAACTTAAAAATTAGAAAAGAAATATATAAGTACGACTCCTGTCGATACTTATATTAAAATCTGATGTTAGGATATTAAATATAAGCTATTACCTTCCTCCAGATGTTCGGAGGGCTCTCGAGATCGTGTATTCGAGAATTATATCAAATGCACCGTACAATATAATTTTATGTAAAAAGCATGTATAATTTTATAACTGCAATCAATATAAAATATTATATTAAATACCTTATCTGATTCGCAGTTGTATCTGTATGATATTGTAGGAGTTTTAGGTTTTTAAATGAAATAAGGTAAAACTTCAAATACACAAAATTGAATTAAAGAACGCACTGATTATTGCTCGCATAAGGAGTCCAGTTGTCGCTCGTCGAAATCGGTTTCTGGTACTTGAGAGGTTGTTACTCTGGTGATAGGTGCTCATGCACTTATTTAAGGGACGACACGGATATGCCGACCAGAGAGCAGTAGGCGGTTTTTATCAAAGGCTTTTTATACTTCCCCGAACTAAATTTCTCTTCGGCGGCAAGGACCTTTTTACCGTACATTTTTATAGCGGCATATAAGAATTCCGTACGTCCTGCGCCCCGCTGGGCGCCGGTACGTGCCGACTTCTTAATTCGTAATCGCATAATAGATATCGTACTTATTTGTCGATGACAACGATTTTATTAGGGATGTTCGATTTCTACAAGCGACAGTCTGGCCGTTATTTTATTACTCAATAAAATTTTATTTAATTTATAATAATGGTGTGTGAGCATATCATTACAGTAGAAAATTCTAATATAAACAACAATTGAAAATTTCATGTATTCAAGATCTTTTGTTTTAGAGTTACACCAAAAGCCAAAATCAATTTTTCAAAAACGATTCCTGTTTTTCCTTAATTTTTATTTAGTTTTTGAAAACCATTGAGATTTGACCTCCCGAATGCACCAACTAGATTCACTTTTCCACCAAACAAGATACTGTTGAAAAAAATCGATGCATTATTTCGGCTACTAATCGTGTACACAGACTCAAAAATAAAAAAAAACACATTATCATTGTAAAATCAATACATTCAACGGTTTTCTACATTTTATGGTTATAGTTTGGGTTCTAAGTTCGGTTTTTCAATTTTTTTGGTTTTGGTTTCGATTTTACAAAATATTTTTTCAAATTTATCGGTATCAAGATCGGTTTTTGAAAATTTTCGATTTTGGTTTTTGAAAATTTTTTTTTTCCTTTACTTACCTAATAACTGCAGACCCTATTTTTATTATCTATTTACTATTTACGGTTTAAAGCCCTAAAATATGTCCGATTCATATAATTAGTGTAGGTACATATAATTGCGTTCAGCAGAACTAATTTTGTGCTGTTAACTTTAATATGTTATACCTACTTTTGCATACAACATAATATGGTTGAGATCATTATTCGATTATATTAATATTTAATTGTGGTTTACAATAACATCACACTATTATATTGCAGTAGATATAATAAAACTCTTATTATGTGATTAATGCTTATGATATCTGACAAAATATTTTGAACTAGAATTATAAATAATATAGGTAATTAAATTTATAAAATTCGAAGAAACCAAAATGTTTTAAATTTCAATCAGTTACATGGACGGTTTATCAAAACTTGATTTCTCAGGTAGCAATTTTCTTATTTTATTGTATAACAAAAACGAATAACACTATAACAGTAAATATATACAAATTTCACACAATGTTTATATTTTAATTTTCTATACACCATACAATTTTAAAAATATTTTTATTCTTTTTGAGCGATTTACGGACATGGTAAGTTTTAATTTGTTTTTTCTATAAATATCAATAAAATGTTATTTATTGGGTAAAAATACGTGAAACTTTAATACAAGGCTCCTGAAATATTATTACAATATCAGGTTAAAAACATTAAAAATACATAGTTACATTTTTTTTTTTTAGTTCAAATTTTGATCAAATTTATCAAATTTAAAATTTAATAATTATTTTATAGTTTAAAATTTATAAATGTTTAAATAATACCATGATTTTGACGAATTTAGTCAAATTGAGAACTTTTAAACTTAATGCTTGTAAAAAAAATCGTTCCTACGTATATTTAATATATTTAAATTTCTACGTAAGAATTTATGAGGAACCTTGTATTGAATGTTCAAGCTTTTTGATCCAGCAAAATAGTTTTCATCGAGTATCGACATATTTTAGGTATGGTCGTATAGAAAATATAAAATATAAAAAATAAAAATGTCTAAATACCTTCTACTGCAGAGGGTAAAAATATTTTTAAAGTAATATTATGTACCTATACAAAATGGTAGGTAATATCAAGTTCCGAGTATCCACGATGGTCACATACTCACATATATAAACATATTATTTTCCCAATAATACCATTTTTAAATACAGCGATAACAAAACACCCCTACACACATAAACCTGGTCATGTGCCACCACTTACCATGCCCGTGATGGTAAACATGGTAGGCCGCGGGTGACGAGCCCCAATGCCTGTTAGTTCAAAAAAAAAATAAAAAATATTCATGTAGGCACTATAAAAAGTACAAATGTAATTTTAAGCAGAGAAGATTATGGACCCTTCACATACGTGGGCCCCGGGGACGCGCCCCCCTCTGCCCCACCATAATCCTTGATTGCGTGAGAGCCGAGAGGTGTTAATATTGCTATTCGATTTACTCGGAACTGGTAGTGGTAAAGTTGTCACCTTTGTCGGTCACCTCTCGGCGCTGTTGCTTGCATCAACCCGCGATCTATGAAAGATAAATCAATAAATCATGACCCCAAGTAGGATATTCATATTTACTATACATATTAGTATCTTACATACATATATCATTTTATGTAGAAATAAACTCAATGTTTAGTTGTTAAATATAACTTCTAAAGTATAATATTATCATATACAAATATTAATAAATCAACTTACCAGCTACCGTACATTAGTATATACTAAATAATATAATATAAATATAAATTATAATATACAATATCCTTGGCTGACAAACCGTCTCTGATCATAATCATTTTTCATATTATACAAATTTATGTTAACATATATCAACATATTATTATATCATTCAATATTACAATTTAACACCAGTACAGTGACCCACATTTAACCTACTGCATAACAGAGCGATATCCACTTACCTGACTTACCCGCTTTTTTAACGTATTATTTGTTATGGTAACAATGTGTAAGTAAGTAGAATAAAGGGTTTGAAACTGCTGATCAATTTTGTACGTTTTATTAGTTTTTTATTAGCTGTAATATGTATAGGTAATATTACAAAAAGTTTTTTCCATAATAGTATAATACCTATAAATAAGAATCTTGTATGTAGAGTACACATTTGACATATTGAATTTTAATATAGCCATAAAGCTGGTGGAACAGTGGATTAATTATAAGGGTACCTACTACCTATATATAAATACTTAATACCACCACAAAGGTTATTGGTTATTATTCAGTCTGAAATTACTGTAAATAAATAGGTCATCGTATACATTCATATTAAAAGTATATCTACCTATTTCTGATGCTTGTTAAAAATAAAATTGAAAAACGCCATCCCAGCTTAGGTACATGGAGAACTATTAAATTTGATAGACTTATCAAAATAGTGGTTTCAAATTATGTTTAAGTCTCAAGCTGGGTTCACACTACACCGTGTAGTGTCAATAATCACACGATACCACAATAACCAAAACGATACCATAGCTGAATATATTCAACTTCTGAACTTAAAATTATTCATTTGTTTTTAGTTATCACTTTTCCGATCATAAATGTAACCACACGGTCAAAAGTTGAAAATATTCAACTATGCGGTATCGTGGGATTATTTACACGAAACGGTGTAGTGTGAACCCCCTTCAAGGTCTTGTTCACCTGGTTCCTACCGGATGGACCACGGCTAATAATGTGGAGGTGTCAAAAGGCCATAAGTGAAAAAAAAATGTCGAGGGTCTAATATTTTTTTAATATGGATACTGGGCACTTATAATTTTTACGTTTAAAATATAGAAGCTTTATATTTCATTTTTCTACTTTTAAAAATGTCTGGTGGATGGGAGGGTCAGGACTTACCCAGTTATGGCCTTGTGGCTTGTGCGGTGAAACGACCATGAGAACAGTCCGGCGGCGTAAAGTCCGGCGGTGAAACGATCGTGGCGAATAGTGCGGCGGCGAAACGAACTAGACCCATAATTCGACGCCCTTATGGCCGGACCCCAAATAGAACAATAATATTATAGCAAGCTATTTGAGCTGCTAAGGAATATAATAATAAAGACTCACGTAATTTAGCGGTGCACTGCTACATGTGCCTAAATAATGTGTGTCCACGTCAGTGGAAATAATAATACAATTCACAATATTTAAATGGTATACATGTATAGACGCGGTTACGCGAAATGACAGTCACGGTAATCGCATAATATGCGACAATATAAATAATAACAGACGTTCTTTCGTGGCGATTAGCAGCGCCGCGAAGATTACAATAATGAATAAAGGAATATTATAATATTAGTACGCGTTCCCCGGCGATTAGCACACACTAAAAAATACAATAAATACAATGTAAAAAACACGGCTATTACCGACTAGAGTCCGCTAATATTCCGCGTTCGCACTACGGAACGGACTGGTGTGCTTGGTCGGCCGTGGTAATAATTCGCGGACCGGCTCGTCGGCGGCGGCCGTGCTGTTTTACGTACGTACGTAATCTAAATAATATATATTACGTAACAGACAACACAATAATACAAAAATAAAAATAATGTATAAATACGACACTGTGTTGTGTGTGTATGTGTCGTGCGTCGGTCAGTGGCAGAGTTTATTCATATTGTCGCGGCGGCGACATTTATGTTTATGTCAAAAACTATTTATAAACATCCTTGTACGCTACGAGTTCAACATTATGATATTGGTATAGTCTAGGGCTGTTCGTTTATTTTTGAGGAAAATCGATTATGATTATGCACAATTAAATGAAAAATTATTAATCGGTTGATCAATCGGAATGGCGATTTGACTTTGTATTCGACTTTCAAAATAAATAAAAAAATGTTGTAAATTTAAAATTTGTTTAAAACGTTTTGAAACAATATTTAGAGAAATCAATCAATATGTCGTTTCCTCAAAAATATTATTCTCTATCTTTTTTGTAATGAGTGATTTAACTCTAAGATTACTTAAAAACTTAGAAAAAACGATTCTGCGCAAATGCATTTTGTCTATGTTGCGCGTGGGCTAGGTAGAGAAAACAAATTGTGCGCTGATATCCTTTTAAGAGACATCCTCTTAAGTTATATCCGAATGTAATGTTCTAAAATTTCCTGATTAGATTAATCGATTTATGTCAAAAAAGCCTTTGATAGTATTAAATATTAAATAAAATTTAAATTTAGAAAAAACTTAAAAATACTCCAAAAATTAAAAACCAACAATGCGAAATGAATATAGTTTTATTATAATATCGCTTGCGTAAGCCTGGCCGACGCAACAGTGTCACTCGTTGTCCTTATCTTGTAAATAAATAATATAGATAAATATAGATAAGACGCAATACCAATAAACCAATACGTTTATTTATTTCACGAGGCCGCTGATCAATCGAAGCTGTTTCAAAGTAATGATAATATTGAATCAATTACGATAAAATATCATTGGATATTGGATATACAATTATTAATTATATCAGTGTTATTGAGTCCTTCCCAATTTAATAAATTTAATAAATGCATATTATATATATATATATTATATGTAACTATATATTAATATTTTAAAGTCAGTATATTTCTACGAACTTCCTTCAAATGTATAAAACATTTTCGTGGGGCGAGTGTGCAGAGAAATCTTCTAAAAGCGTTTGTTTTCGTCATGTTTAAGTAAATGTGTATTGTGCATCTGGCTGTAGATCAATAGATTACCACTCCCGACTCCCAATTGGTGTACCTACACAGATATTTTAAATGGGAGGGGTTATAGAAAAAAATTAAACCTATGTATAATGTATACACATAAAATTATTTTTAAATTGTGTTAATTTTTATGCATCTGCATTCTATAAATAAAGTAAAACAATACCAATCGATCCCGTTGAACCCCCCCCCCTCCTTCACCAACGTGTGTTTGACACTGCGGCTTATCCCAACTGTAATGATAGCCACTCTTTATAACTATAATAGCTAACTAGAGTGTCATCCTAATAATCTTTAATATATATTATAATTATATCATATGTTTATACTGTCACAGAGATGTTTATATTATAATATTGGTATAGACATCAATGATTGTCCTTACATAAATAAACTATTGTATAGGCTCAGACGACACCCATCTTCCATCGACTTGATATTGACAACAGCTCTCTCACTGTGTTTGCTCATGGCATTGGTCATATTGAGCTATGTAATAGAATATATTTTGTATAATATGTTGTGTCTTTAAATGATAAATATATTGTTTACTAATTAAATATTGCACTATGTGTTCACTTATGTGTTCTTGATTAATATTAATTTAACATTAACGTAAATTACATTCAGTTGACGAATAACCTATTTTTACTCTCGCTACGAATGTAGAAAATTTGAGAGCATACGAAAAAAGTTACGTCCCAAATCACAGATAATAAATTCATATAATATTGCTGTTCGAATCACATCAATATCATACATAGAATTCGGGAGAAAAATATCTCTTAATATACTATAAGTGTTAAATATACAAATCAATACACATATTGTAACATATACGCCGCAGTGACTTACAGCATCGAACTTTATCGTATTTTTTATTCTACTACAACAGGTGTCTAGCAGTTAGAAATGAAAATTAAAATCGTAAATATGTAAAATTGATATTTTAAATTGAAAAAAAAGAAAATTATGTTCAAAATCTAACTAAAACCCATAGAACAACGAAATCGATAATTCGCAACAATATAAAATTCATAAAATTATAATATCAGTATATTATTTTAAATTTAAATCAGAAAAAACAAATATCGATATGTGGAAATTAATTTTAAATCAAAACTTTCATTTAATTTCAAGCCCAGCACTATTCAGTATTCACTAATCAGTTGTAAGTTCCAGGATTTTGATTTAATACATTTAAAAAATATGATTTGAAATAATATTATATATCCAAATGTATACAAGTTGTTACAAATAATTTATTGAACTTTTTTTACAATATTATGACTAATATTAATAATGAAATAGAAATAGTAATGAAGACTATATCAACTTCTGGTGGCACTCACGCTACCAATTATTCGGCCGAATGTTCAATGTTATATTGTTATAACTTATAAAACATTTTTGCTCAAAAAATGCAGATCTTAATAAACACCCTTAGTTTATTTTATTGAAGTTGGGCTTATATTCACCACAGTCATGAAAATGGATCGGAACTCACCGGAACGGCGTTCCGGTTCGTAATATAAACTTTGCGTCCGTTCAGGTTGGTGAAAATTAAAATTTAAGAGTTCTGGTTAGTAAAAATCGACAGTATCACAATCTAGTGGATTAAAATTATAAAATTTCCTCTCGAAAAAATATAATATACTTAATATAGAGAGAAGTTCGATTTATTGGTTTTTGGTTTTTGGAGCAACTCTAAAACAAATGACCGTAAGTACATGAAATTTTGACTGAATGTTTATATTTGTATTTTATATAAACCATAACATTTTCCAAATATTTTGACTTATTTTGATCTATTTTGATCCAACATTTTCAGTTTCCATTGTTTCTATAAATATAAAATTGAATTTCTGGGTAAAAAAGTGTGAACAATTAATGCAAGGCTCTTGATATATCGTTACAATAGCAGTTGAAAAATAGTAAAAATACATTGGCACAATTTTTTTTTTTTATAAGCATTTAAGTTCGAATTTTGACAAAGTTTATCAAATTTAAAATGTAATAATTATTTCGTAGTTAAAAATGTATAAAATGTTCAACTTTTATAGCTAAGGATTGAAAATTGAAAACAAGGTTCCATGTAAAAAGTTTTATTATATAAATTACTTTATTCACAATAATATCATCAAATATACTTGGTAATGTCATAGGCTGACTGAACGTTTTCGTTTAGAATCATTTTTCTTTTACAATAATATTATATCAATGAATTCAAATTTAACACCACCCATTACAGTAACCCACTTGTAACCTACTGTACAGCAGGGTCACATCCACTTACCCACGTTTTTTAAGCTAAAATTACTCATATTATTTGTATCTATTTAACTAATTATATTGTGTTGTAAGTAAACACGAATTAAAATAATATTATAATCCGCATATCAATTTTATGAGCTTTCCGGTTCGTAAAATTTTCCATTTCAAGCACCGATTCACCATAAAAATTTTAGGACTTTTCGAACACAGTTGTCCTTGAATATTCTTTTATACGTATTAACAGTTACTAATTTATTGGAATATTCTTCAAATTCATCTGGCTCTAGTTTACCTACATATTATTTTAATTGTATACGAAAAATAATTCTGAGCGGAGACGGTTTATCAGTCTGGATATTTTATATTGTTATTATTTATTATATCCTGTAAGTTTAATTAATATTATAATACTACTATAATATTATTATTTTTTATTCGATTCTAAGATAATACACAAAGCGTTAAAAATTAAATCACTTTTTTAGCGGTTTTTCGAATTTGTCGGTGGTTATTCCCGTGGCATTAAATGATGCGAAAATATAATAAAATGAGAAAATCGAAAAATGACTCCCTTAAAGTACAATCTTGATCCAATTTTCTAAAAAATAAGATACTATATATTGAACCCAAAGCACTGCTTCTGGTAAAAATTTAGTAAACAGGATAAAAAAGAATAAATTAATAAATAAACACCATTGTAAAACTTCTAGCTTCCTCGCTCCGCTCAGATTCTAAAATTACTAGAACATAATAAAATCTTCATAATATTATCCACTGGTTAGTATATAATTAACCTACCTACTTACTACTTATTGGTTATTATAATGCATCGTGTGGTACCTAGTACAACTAATACCTATTGCTATTTTCTTATTTGTATAATTTCTCTGATGGGTAAATTAAATAATAATCTTACCTGATGGATATTTAGGCGATTTAATAATATCTAAAAAACAAAAAATTATAAAAATAGTAATAACTGCGGCTGCAATAAACATTTTAAGTTGATTATAAAAATTATATTATATGACATAGGTAGAAAGGTTTTTCTGAAGCGTGCAGTCTACTGTCTGTACACCGAATGAATGGATTAACGAAGAGTTGAAGAGATGTCGACTGATCTATTAATTTTACCAATACAAATATATTACTTGGAAGGAGTCTTTATATCCTTTTATGTAAATTATATTTCTTTATCTACGATTCTCTCTGTATTTTGGGGGAACCTAAAACCATTCATAAATAAATATAATTACTTTTTGTTGAACACTGAAGACATATATTTTGCATAACACAATGAATTAGGTATATAATATAATGTGCATAATACAACTATCCTATATATTATATTCAATTATGAATAATTATAAAATCGAAACTATTTTCATTTTCAACCTAAAACATCTGTTTATCTGAAAAAATTATAATATATTATAATATGTACCTACCTAAAAGGTGAATAAACTATATTATTGAACAATAGTATTATAATATGCCTACATGGTTGCATAGATTAGTATTTAAATAGCGGAAAGTGTACAATGTCTACAGTTATAGATAAGAAAATAAAAATAAATACAACAATACCATTATCTACTATAAAATGTAATGTAGGTGCTCAATACACATAAGAATAATAAGAACATGTATTAAAGAATTGTTAGAAGAACCAAAATAACACAATACAAAAATATACACAATGAAATCAGCTTTTTTAAAAGCTATTGTAACTAATAACCTATATTCACACAAGTCTACGGTATATCGGAATACCAATGCGGAATACGTTAGAATCAGCTAGTAAAATTATATACTGTAATAATATTATTAGTTATGCAGGTAGATGATATAGGAAGTATTAATGTACTTTGTATTTGGTAAAAATTAGTAGGTACAAGAAAATTAAATTACTTAAACAGCTAAAGTTATTGAAGTGAACACTTCATAGGTGACACAGTGGACCTTCTTAAGGTGTGTCAAATCCTCACGTACGTTTCCCCAGCCCCCCACATATCAATTTTCGTGAATTTTCTTTTGCCAATATTTAGTACGTTATTTGTTTGAATTTGTTTGACCCGAATCAGAATTTTTTTGACATCGGGTACCCCGGAAAATTCAATTTTCCTGTAAACAGATATTTTTATTGATTTTTATCAAACAGAATTTTTAGTAAGATTTTTATTCAATTTAAATTTTTTAAAAAGTTTTTTTACCAAATATATATTTTTTATATATAATAGATTTTTTAACAAATAAATTCTTTATTTTAAAGTTTTTATTCCAGTTAGATAATTTTTTTTATTAAAGAGATTTTTTAATCAAATAATCATTTGATCCTTATTTGATAAAAAAAAAAAATCAATTTTGATATATAATCTCTATTTAATAAAAAAAAATTTGAATAGAATCTTAATATGAGAAATATATTTGGTAAAAAATCCATAATTTAAAATCTATATTTGATAAAAAAACTTTAATAAAAAATATGTTCGATATTATTCAATACATATTATTTTTATTAAACCTGAATTTTTAACAAATTTAAAATATTTGCTAACAATTGTCATTAAATTATTAAACATATTTTTTATCAATCATATTTTTTATTAAAATTATTTTTATCAAATATAGATTTTAAAATATGGATTTTTTACCAAATATATTTCTTATATTAAGATTCTATTCAATTTTTTTTTCAGGTTCACTTTCCTATCAGAAAAGTTACTGTTGAAGAAAATCCAAGTACTTTTACTGTCCTAAAAGGTAATGACAGACACAAAAAAAAATTTAAAAATAACACGCATCGTAAAATAAATTCATTCATCGCTTCGCTCAAAATCTAAAACTAATAAAAATGAACTAACTAGTGTTTTTATTTAAGTATAGAAATATTATAAATTACATATACAACTATAAAACCTTATTTATAAAAATAATGGCTTATCAAAAAAAGTTTTAAATAATTATCGACCACTTTCATAATCCTAACATATCCGAAATTTTCTAAAAAAATATGCCTATGCTCAAGAATAATTAACTTTATAAAATAAAATAAATTACTTTCTGACTCACAATTTGGTTTTACAGAAGGTACTTGATGTCATATATCAAAACAGATTGAAAATATAAAATATTTATTAAAATATTTTTTGACATGAAAAAGTTATTTGATACAATGGATCATAATATACCTATAGATAAAAAGTTTGGATAATATGGGCTAATAAGAGGAAATAATCTTGATTTATTATAATCATACCTAAATCAGAATGCATGTTGTACAAAAATAAAAAATAACAGAATCTGAAACTAAAGCTACTACGTAGTTGTGGAGTACCGCAAGTGACTTCTTGAGGCCAATTGTTGTTCAACATTTATATTTATAGTTTAGCTGATAACAAAGTAAATGGTAATTTAGTATTGTTTTCTGATGATACGGCTTTGGTAGTTGAAGCCGATAACTATTCTAAATTAAATCAATAAGCAAATTATGACCTATTTAAAATTAGAAATTGGATTATTTAAAATAAATTATCTTTAAATACAGCTAAAACACAATGCATTGATTATTTTATAATGAAGCGTATTCAAATAATAACTATAAATTAACGATTGATGACTTTAAATGTAAAACTAATAATAAATGTGACTGTTCTAACCTAGAAATGTACCAACATTATTCATATAAATATTTAGGATGTACAAATTAGAATTAACCAAAAATTGACATGGGATTCAAATCAGTAATGTAATTGATAAAATGAACAACAAAAAAAGTGGATGTCACTCTACTGTACAGTACAAACTTCTCCAGTCCTCCCACCACAATTTCAACAATATGCATCAGCACATAACTGAAAGTTTGTAAGCAATTTGTAAAGGGTTTTAAAAATAATATTTTTATTCAGAAAACAAAAAAAATATTAAAATAATTTAATGAAATAATCCAATATGAATAAAAAAATCGATTATTAATAAAAATATAAATTCGTAAAAATATAAAATTAAAAAAAATACAAAAAAAAGGTGGGTAAGTGGATGTCGCTCTGCTGTACAGTAGGTTACAAGTGGGCCACTGTGATGGAGCCTATGGATATAAGGAGCCTTATATTACATTTTCACTCATTTTTACCCAACAAATAAATTTTTATTAACAATTATAGAAAAAAACTAAACAAATTTAATTTTAAAATTGTCTGTAAACAGCTCAAAACAAGTTAAAATATTTTGACAATTTTATCAAGTATAGAAATTGATAAAATAAACATTAGATATAAATATCAAGTGTCTATGGTTATTCGTTTTTGAATCACAACAAAATAAGAAAATAGCTGCATAACAAATCGAATAAATATCCAATGTTATAAAAATATGAGGTTCAAACGATCATAAAAATTTTATTTGATTTGCTGGTAGACATTCTTTTTTTGATAAAGGTAGAGAAACTACAGAATCTTGTGTCAACCTTAGATTTAAAAAGAAAAAAACTTATGAATTTCTAACTCAAAATTATTTGCAAATTTTCGTAATTTTTACGTATTTTGTCAATATTTGAACTTTAAATGCCTATAAAAAAAATGGGGACTATGGTTTTTTAATTTTTTTCATCTGCTTTTGAAACAATATAGTAGCTTACAGTGTGTACCTTTGGGCGTTTTTGCTATTTAGTATTTACCCTTTATACAGACGTATGGACCAAATATTAAGGTCAAACAGGATATTTAATGATTAAAGAATCCATACTTCGGTATAAATAGTATTTATTGTTATAGGCAAAACCTAATGCGCCAAACAGTGCGTATACTGTCCGTTAGTTATAACGTTAGGTAGGTACTAGGTACTAGGTAGGTTTGCGATAAAACTAAAATAATTCACAACAGATAGTGTTTTTGTGGGTGTGTGTATTTGTGTATGCGTCGGCTACCGAAAATTAATTATTATTTCATGAACTGTGAGGTGGAGTAGTGATCGCGGAGACAATTACTATTTTACACTTAACGTAATTATATTATTTGGCGTGAACAATTTTAAACGATAATTTAAAATTGCCATCATTATCCTTCAAAAATCACATCGAATACATCACATGTAAAGATTTACGTACTTTGGGTTTCATTCGCCGTTATGCGTCAGATTTTGACCAATCTCAGTGATCACTGTCTTATAGCAATATATACGTCTTCATTAGTAAGATCGATCCTGGAATATGGGTCGGTAATATGGTCTCATTACACTTGAAGAAACATGGAACGAATTGAAAGCGTCCAAAAAAGTTTTTTTTTCTTTTGCCGGTTATGTCTTAAAAATTAACAACCCGCCACATGTTACTAAGATATTGAATTTAGCTAGGCTTGACACCAGCAAGAACATACGATTCATTAACAATCTGGTTAATGGCAAAATAGATGCTACTCGTATATTAAATAAAATCGCATTTCGTGTAAGTGCCCTGGACTGAATCACTATTTACGCATATATTTCAAATCATTAATCGTTCAACAAATTACTTATGTAATGATCCTATACAGAGAATAATAATGCATCTCTTTAATTCAGAACCCAATCTTTAAGACTATAAAACCTTAGTGTTTAAGATCTATACGATAATATAAGATCATAGTTCTGGACCACAATAAATGTTTATTTTAATTTGTTTTAATTTTTGTGTATAATAGTCATTGATGTTAATAAATTATACATACAAGTTAATATTGTAATATTACTTTTTTTTTAATTTAAAATTTTTTAAATAATTTTATAATACTTTTTTTATAATTTTTTGATTTTTAGATTCTGAGCGTAGCGATGAATGTATTGATTTTACAATGATGTGTTTTTTTTTTATTTATCATTTATTTTTTTTTTTTTTGTGTCTATCATCACCTTTTAGGACAGTAAAAGTGCTTGGATTTTCTTCAACAGTAACTTTTCTGATAGGAAAGTGAATCTAGTTGATACTTTGGGGGGGTAAAAAGTAAAAATTTCTGAGAAGTTTTCTTACGCGACATGAAAAACAAAAAAAAAATTAAGGAAAAACGGGAATTTTTACGCAAAAACTGTTTTCGAGAAAATCGATTTTTGTTTTTGGTGTAACTCTAAAACAAATGACCGAAGGTACATGAAATTTTTACTAAATGTTTTTATTAGCATTTCCTATACACCAAAACATTTCGCAAATATTTTGACTTATATAGAGCTGTTTACGGACATTGTCAGTTTCCATTTTTTTTAGTTTTTTTTTCTATAAATATCAATAAATTTTATCTGTTGGGTAAAAAAGCTTGAAAATTTAATAGAAGACTCCTAGGTTATTGTTTCAAAGGCAGTTAAAAAAAATTAAAAATCCTTAGTGACAGTTTTTATTTATAAGCATTTAAATTTAAAATCTTGACAAAATACTGAAAAATCACGAAAATTAGCAAATTATTTTAAGTTGAGAATTCATAGAAATTTTTCTTTTTAAATCTAAGATTTGAAAATGTAATACAAGATTACCTATAAGTTTATCTACCTTTATCAAAAAAAAAAAAAATGTCTACAAGCAAATCAAATTAAATTTTTATGAGCGTTTGAAATTCATATTTTTACAACATTTGATATCACTCGATGTCTCATGTAACGATTTTCTTATTTTATTGTAATTAAAAAACGAATGACAGTAGATATTTGAAAATTTCACCGAATGTTTGTATTAGCATTTTCTATATACCATAAAATTTTAAAAATAATTAGAATCTTTTTGAGCTGTTTACAGACATTGTCAGTTTTCAATTTTTTAAGTTTTTTTTTCTATAAATATCAATACAATTTTATTTGTTGGGTAAAAAAACGTGAAAATTTTATGCCAGGCTCCTGATATATCGTTACAATAGCAGTTGAAAAATAGTAAAAATATATTGGCACAATTTTATTTTACAAGCATTTAAAGTTCAAATTTTGACAAAATGTATCAAATTTAAAATGTTATAATTATTTTGTAGTTAAACATTTATAAAATGTTCAATTTTTATAGCTAAGGATTGAGAATTTAAAACAAGGTTCCACGTAAATAGGTAAATATATAAATTACTTTATTCACAATAATATCATCAAATATACTTGGTAATATACTAATATCATAAGCTGATTGACCGTTTTCGCTCAGAATGGTTTATCTTATACAATGATATTATATCATTGAATTCAAACTTAACACTATCCATTACAGTGACTCCCTTGTAACCTACTGCACAGCAGAGCGACATCCACTTACCAATCTTTTTATATGTATTATTTAAATATCATTATAAGATATATATTTCTTAATTTTTAATTAATTTATGATGAGTAGGTAAACTACATATATGATAAAATACATTTTTATATTTTTTAAATACTATTATTGTAAGATATTTTTTTTTTTTAAATTAATTTACAAGGTTACTTTTTTTCCTAATATCGAAAAATTGTGCTGAAAGTTGTATTTTGAAGTTAAAATTGTAAATTAATTATTGGTACCTACCTATTTATATTATTTTGTATACATTTTATTACTAAAAAAGTTAATACAAATAATAAAGGTTAAAAATAATATCTCGTTATTTTATAATGTGTAAAAAGGCGCTTTTTTTCGTTGGCAGCGGCGCTAACGAGCCCTCTTCTCCTAAAACGAGATTTGGTCGCCGCCTGTAGCGATCTAGGAGTATAGACATAGAACAATAGAATATGATCTAAATTTTAAGGTATAATATAATTTATTGACCGTAATTCCATGGTTACATCATGAATGCAGCTGCTGGTATTTTGGAAATTATGATTTATCACGATTAAAGATAGTACCCACAGATCTTATACCAGATCACAGATGTATATAATATTATATAGTACCACAGAGTAAAGATAGTACTATCTTTATTTGTGGCATATTTTATTTAGGAGAATAATGATTTAAATATATTACTAGTGCTTTCTATCAACTCATTGATAAACCATTTTTCTAACTTCATGCTATTCTGGAATTTTATTTTTGATGGAATTATGTTTCTATTTATATATTTGTTAAATAATATTTTTTTTCTTAAAATATTTGTACAAAGTAATGCTATTTCCTGAACATATTTATAAGCCAAAATAATTTTTTACTGATACATTTTCGATAGTTAACTTTTATGAATATTTCTATTTCTATTTCTATTTAAATTTCTATCATTTGGTTTATATGAAATAATTATTGGTAAAAATATTTTTCTATGAAATTTTCATTCTGTGAAAATATTGTTCTGTTAAAATTGCTTTCTTTAGACATATTTGTGTAATAAAATGTTTTCGGTAAAATTGTACTTATTTTATCATACTGTTCTATAATTTTGATTTTCTATAAAAATATGGTTTCATAATATAATACTTTTAATATACTATTTTTCCATCTTCATATTTCTCTATATGAATTCCTTTCTTTTACTTTATTTTCTGTATTTATACGCGCTCTCTAAAATTAGTACCTATCATTAAATTATAACGCATAAGTAGGTTTTTCCTCTTAAGAAATGATTTATATATACATATGGACAAGGAGCTATATTATTGCCGAAAATATTTCAGCCGAAAATATATCATCCCAAAATAAATTTACGAAAATAATTTTATCCGAAAAATATTTTATTAGAAACGTATTTTATCCGAAAATTGTTAAGCACGAATGTAAAATACATTGTTAATAACAAATATAATGCAGACGCCAGTTTTTAATATTTTATTTATATGATGTAGTCTATTTGTACATTTCTGATAGTCATTTAACCTCCAGGCTTCAACCATTATTACACTACATTAAACTAACATTTTAAATATGAGTAAATAATTAATATAAAATCAATATTCTGAATTTTAAAAGTAAAGGTACATGTATTGATAAAGTTTATTTACACAAATATGTTTATAAAAATATAGTTCAAAATAGTTAATTTCACGACATTTTTCATGTAATTGTATCATCAATAGAATAAATTGTTACCATTAAAAAACAATTATACACATTAACTGGGTGATGCTTTTATCATTCAATCATTGAACACTTATTATTTTAAAAAGTATACATTTTATCGATAACATTTTTTTACATGGTTCCTAGTTGTTAAAAAAATAAATTTTGGTTAGTATTTTTATTATCTGCATTTTTAAGTTTTTTATAATATGGCAACATGTATTTTTAAATTTTATATTCCATAAGCCAAAGCAGAATATTTTTTTTTTATGTTTTTCGATACATTAAAATTGAATTTAGTACGAGTAGCTTATGAGTTATAATTATTTAAAGTTTAGTGGAGTGGAGTGGTACGTGATGACCCCACAAAATATTGGTCCATTTTTCCTCAAATCTATACTTTAGATACTTACAACTCATAAACTACTCATCATAAATTCGATTTTTATGTACTGAAATACTCAGAAAAGTGTAATGCTTTCGAAGAATAAAAACTATATGTTATCATTGAAAAAAGTATAATTATTACCAATTGAAAATGATTTACTAAATACCATTGATAAATAACTGTGGCTCATAAAATGCTAAAAAAGGTTTTTTAAATAATTAATTTGAATTATTTGTGCAACATTTTTTTAAACTTTTCTACTTAATAGTTTGATTTTATTTGTAATCTATAAACTTTTGGAAAATAAAATACCGTAAAATACCTAATAAAAGTAGGAAAATGAAAAAAAAATTGTACTGTATTTACTAAAGTAATTAATTGTAGTG
>CM017801.1:22684374-22825862 GCA_008086715.1 Sitobion miscanthi | reverse complement strand
AATTAGACAATTAATTTTTTGTAGCTGCTTTATCTTGCAATACTATTACTATAATGTATATCCTTATATTATACGCCAATAGTAGCTACCACTCTATTCGATAACGAGTAAATGTACCTTATTAAATATGACAAATTATTTGGATTGACTATAATACACCATTGTTAGGTATGTGGTATCTACTTACCTATTTTGTTTTTGTATTTGAAACGGGGTTCATTTAGGTATATTATAATGTATCTGTAAGACGCGGTATATGATATTCCGTGGTCTATATAAAATGTGGAATCCAGTGTACCAGAGCACGATTACGATTAAAGATACTTTAAGTTAGATTAAAAATTTTTAGTTCATTATCGGTAGTACAGACGCACGACGCGATCATGGAAATTAGTAATGGCAAGACGCCGAGATTAACAACTTACCGACCGGCGATGGCGTTGTTATCATTACTTTTCTTATCAATTATCATACAAAGCCGCAATCAGAACCTATTGTATTAGATATATCGAATTGTATGTGTTATCCATTTTTTTTCAGAACGACACAGAGACAACTTTGACATAGAATATAATATTAACATAACACATAGGTTGCTTGTGTTTTAGGTTCTGAGTGAGACAGATGACTTATTGATTTTATAAATGTGTTTTTTTTTTTTTTTTTTCAATTTTTTTTTTTTTTTCGTGTCTGTCAGTCATCTTTTAGGACAGTAAGTACTTGTATTTTCTTCAAAGTAACTTTTCTGATAGGAAAATGAATCTAGTTGGAACTTGTGGCAGGTCAAAAGTAAAATTTTTCCAATACTTTTCAAACGCGACGTGAAAAGCAAGGAAAGGTAAAAATTAAGAAAACGGGAATATTTTACCCGCAATCTGGTTTTCGAGAAAATCGATTTTTTGGGTTTTTGGTGTAACTCTAAGAACGAATGACCGTGGTCATGAAATTTTCACTGGTTGTTTATAAATGTGCATTTCTATACAACCTAACATTTTCCAATATTTTGAAAAAAAACCCCCCTATTTTTAGCTTTTTACGGACATGTGTCAGTTTGTACATTTTTTTTTTAGTTTTTTTTTTCTATAAATATCAGATACAATTTTATCTGTTGAGTAAAAAAAGCTATGAAAATTTTAATACAATGCTCCTAGGTTATTGTTTTCAAAGGTAGATGAAAAAAATTAAAAATCCTTAGTCAACAGTTTTGTATTTTATAGAAGCATTTAGAGTTCAAATCTTGACAAAATATGGAAAATATGGGAAAAGTCCCTACAACGAAAATTAGGAAATTATTTTGAGTTGAGATTCATAAAAATGTTTTGTTTAAAACCTAAATTTGAAAATGTAATACAAGATTACCCATAATCTTGTCTACCTTTATCAAAAAAAAAAAAATGTCTACCACATATCAAATTACATTTTTATGAGCGTTTGAAATTCATAATTTTTACAACATTTGAGTATTCACTCGATTTCCCTCTTTAACGATTTCTATGTTTTTATGGAATTAAAAATCATGTACTGTCTTATACTTGAAAATCCACTGAATGTTTATATAGCATCTTCTATACACGACAAATTTTAAAATAATTTGACTCTTTTGTGAGGGTGTGTTTACGGACATTGCCAGTTTTCAATTTTTTTAGTTTTTTTTTCTATAAATATCAATAAATTTTATTTGTTGGGTAAAAAAAAGCGTGGAAATTTAATAAAAGGCTCCGGATATATTTTTTTACTAGCAGTTTTAATATTAAAATACATTGGGACTAATTTTTTTATAAGCATTTAAAGTCAAATTTCGACAACATTTATAAATTTATTTTAATAAATTTTGTAGTTAAAAATTTATAAAATGTTCAACTTTTATAGCTAAGAATTGAAAATTTAAAACAAGTCTCCACGTAAGTAGGTTAATATATAATTACTTATAACAATACAATAATCATCAATATACCTAGTAACATCATAGTCTTACTGACGCGTTTTTTCGCGCAGAATCGTTTTTCTTATACAATGATTTATATCATTAATTCAATTAACACATCCCATACAGTGACCCCCATTGTTACCTGTACAGTCAGAGCGACATTCACTTACCCTTTTTTTTTTTTTTTATTTATTATTAAATATTTAATTGCAATCTATACAAATACAACATCCGTAATAATAATAATACTGATTTAGATATTAATTTACATAGCGTGACTACCACTTACAGATAAGGGAGAGCACTCAATAGTGTCACACCACTATAGGTACGCTACGTACATAATTATTACAACAACACAACGCATATATTATATAAAACTGACAACAAATTGAACTAATAAAAAAAAGCTCACCATAGAAATTCGGTCGGCGTGAATTCCGATCTCGACCTAACCTCCAAGGTGACCTCCAGTCCTCCGTCCGATTAGACTGTTAGTGGCAAAAAATTTTTCAATTTTTTTTTCGGAAAATTTGAAAATAATTAGAACTTCAAGTATAAAATCGCCTCTTTTTTAATAATATAATAGGTCCTCGGGGAAAAATATACACACCTATACCCTCAACGGCTAAGGATAAAAGTCTATTGTGTCGTTTGGGTCTTAGACACCGATGTAGGTCAGATAATGATGCCTCGCTAGCTCGTTCTTTTTGCATAAGACATTTTTGGAAATACAATTTTATGAAATTGAAAAAATTTTAAAAAAACACGTTACTAACCGACTGAAAATAACGAAAACTAATACAACATACGCGGGTCAAATCAAACGGTCTACTAAAAGGTTGGTTAATATAGGTACCTATAATAAAGTATAATGTCAACGCACAATCGCTAAAATAATTCAGATAATAAATTTGTCAACAATCAAAGATAACTTAATGTGCATTGCTCAACATAGCACCTTTTAGTGAGTAGTGACTGATAGTTATTATATGGATTATCAAGTATGAATTATTTTTAGGTCACACCAACACCATCTACAACGTTTTTGCATGAACCGTTTCACCGCCCAAAACTAGATCATTGCCCTCGGTGACACTTCACAACCCGCTGGGGGGCGATATTGCCCCCGTTGAGAATCACTGATCAACACGGTCCCTGGGAAATGGGAATTGAGAAAATAATTGTCACAGTTATAATTTAAGTTTATTAGATGTTGGAATATAATATATTATTATGTGCGTGTGTGTTGTGTATTTTGTGGATTGGTCAAAATGTTTGCCCTTTCCTCATTGAACTTCGACGGGTCCACCGAAAACCAAAAAATAACCGCATATTTATGCATTATAATATAAAATATTTATTAAGTCATTTTCTCAATTTTTGACCGACCCTCACTCCCGAGACAATTGACCTACGCGACTTAACACTCTTATATTATGATGCGTAGTGAAAATTGCTAAGCTTCCGGAGCTTATAATTATTATAGTTATATATTTACGACTAAGTTTAAATTAATTAATCAATAATATTTTTAGAGGACAGTGATAATCACCTCCTTGTGGTTCCTTATGGGTAATACTAATATGATGGGCGTGGTATTGTCAACAAATTAAAAAGGAAATATTAATAATAATAACAATTCAACGACTTCAGTTTGTAATAATAAATGGATTGTAATAAAATATAAATACGCTACACGAAAACCAATTAGGATTCCTTAAAAGATTATTAAAATATGTATATTTCATTACATAATATTATATTATTTTATACTAATTACTAAACCATTTTGCGTGCAATAATAATATACGCATTCGTCTCATTGAAATCGATTAAAACACATATTATTACGTTTTGTCCCACCAATAAGAGTCATTTTTATTCCAGCAATAAAAAATAAATGAAATAATATAAAAATTCAGATTTCGATTCAAAATATGGTTAATGACTAAAGAAGTTCAAGAAAAGTAAAAGATACATTTTCATTTTAAATGTCATAATGTCATACAAGTCATATTTCAAAATATAAGTTGAACAGCAGTCTACAACACCGAACGAACCATACCAATGAGCTAAATCATATACACGATTATATAGGTATATATTACATAGAATAGGTAAGTGATATCTGTATTGCAAAGAATTTAGTTAATCAGTTATACCTAGGTATATTATATAGTAATTAGACTCACATCTCTGTTGAGTAGGATTTCATAATAATTTATTTTTTTATCAACTTTTATGTAAGTATACCTAATATACATCTCAAATATTTTTTTCAGATTATTATAATCGTAACCAACTATAAAAGGAAAATGAAAATTCTCAAGCTATATTCTCTCATTTAATCGTGTGTACCTATAAACCTAAATTAAACCACTGTATATATCGTAACCGAGTACGATTGGTACATCCTAGTTTTAAACTAGTAAAATCTAGCTTTGTCAATTACTGCATAGGCGCGATTTTGTTGAGTCTATAGTTGGCATAGCCCACTCTAGTTTTTTTTAAGCCGCCCTAAGTTTTTAAATATATTCATTCTCAAATTCACCTAATAAAAAGAATTAAATATGGAATTTTTTAGCCAACACGATAATCAGTGTACGTATGTTGTCTATAAGTATACGTAATAATTAATAATATCAATTTATAGATATTTAATCAATTGTTTTTATTAATGTAGTTTTCATGATATGAATATAATATGATACGTTGTTGAATAACAATTTGAGTATAGTATTACTCTATGCGTATAGATAACCTGCTATCATAGTAGTAACACGGGCTTAAAAATTATTATCGCATATTAGCTATTTTTAGAATATTTAATTTATGGAGATGTCATCTGTATAAGATTATATAAAACAGTAGGCTTGCTGACTGATTTATCAACGCACAGCTCATACAATTGGCCGGATCGGACTGAAATTTGTGATACAGATAGCTATTATGATGTAGAGCGTCCCGTTAAGAAAGGATTTTTTGGAAATTCAACCAATAAAGGGTTGATAATAAGGGTCTTTTTTTACCTATGAGGAAGATAAAAAATTGATACGCACATCTATGCATCAAGATTGATTTTAAAATGCTTCTGTGACATATAAAGAAAAGGACATTTCTGGTAGTATTAAAATTAATATAAATTAAATAAATTCGCTATGTCTATTCACTGTTTGCAATTATAGATTTAAACACATGGTTACTATGTTATTTTTATTTTTATAATTGCAATTAAATAATTAATTAGCATTGAGTTGTTGAGTACTTGATTTGTGTATTATATTATTTTATGTATCAATAGTACCTATTTTGTTTTGACTGTTGAGTACCTAACTAAATGTTTTTGTAATATATTACTACCGTAAAAATTATAGCAATTGGTGAGGGGGGCGCGGGGTAGAGCCCCAGCGGGTCTGTATTGACTTTATAAATTTAGCCCTCCCAAATCAGTCATCCAAATTGCGCCTATGTCAATTAGGCTGCCTTATCATAAAACACAGTAAACGACATTCTTATCAATTTACGTTTTTTTTTTCGGTCATTTCGTTCCAAATATGTTGCAGTTATTGACTGTACCATACTACCATGTATTATAATATAGGTACATAGTAGAAAATATATTTGACTGTGTGATCAATAATATTTTTTAAACAAATCACAGGTTTAATACTTGAAAAAAAATCCGTTTTATGTTATTTACAATGAAAACGATATTCAACTTTTACGTTTATTATTATTCAGAATTAAAACGTTACCTATCCAAGTTTTACATTTATCGTTATTTAAAATAGTGTTAATACCTATTAAATTTAAATATAATAACTAATGTGTGTAGGTAATGGCCCGGTTTCGGAATATATTATAATCAATTCTTAGATTATTTGCAAGAAATAAATGTTTCCATGAAACCAATAGACCTTTTAAATAAATAGGTTTCAAAATATTCCGTTTTGCGTTATTTTTTGTTCAATGATATGCTATAAATTATAATATATAATATATTTTGTTAATCGTTATGTTTTATTTTGCGGTATTTAATTATCTTTAATTGTCACTTTCCGTTATAACTACGATTACAAATAGTTTTTTGTCCAATAGAACGTTATTATAAAATAATAAAAAATAAAATTAATATCAAAATACAGTCTGTTATAGGTATAGTTAACTAAACTTTGTAATTTGTAAATAAAGTGTAAAAGTTGATGAGTAGGCTAGTATTTTCGTATTAATAAATCATATACCAGATACCTACATACCTGATATCTACTACCATATAATAATATAAAAAGTACCTATTTGTATTATACAAATATTTAATACTTATGCGTTCGTTGTTATAGGGGAATCCATTTTGTGTCGTTAGTTCCAATATTACAGTACATTGAACTGTTATCAAACTTGAATGTAATAGACGTATTATATAGGAGGAAAGAGGTACTCTTGTATATAAAGGTTTTTAAATTCTTGTGCGTCATTTAAATAAATTTAAAATAATTCTCATATCTAGCTCGCTTTAAAAGATTGAAACAACGAAAAAAATAATGTCTGTAGAGCACATAATAATATTGGTCAATTATTTACAGTATAGCTAGCATTAAAACTAACAAGGCAAAATGTACCCATATATGCTACTAAATGCAAATTTACCGTGCTGTACGCGTTTGTAAGACGAAGTATACGGAGACAACATAATATAATAAAATGCAATTGGAATTTATCCAGTAATGAACAATATTATATTATATTTTGGGTCTCACGTTGTTTCAGTTCTTATATAAGGTGCAGTATAATATAGTAACTACATATGTTATTATTAAAGCGTGGATTTAAATATCTTAAAAATAAAAAAAATTACGACTGTTAATACACGATTGTATTAGACCCTATGAGGTCATCATATAACTTTTTCCGAGGCCTGTCAGTCTAGCAACCATTAATACAATTTTTTTCGATTTTATTAAAAATTACTATAAGTAGTGAGTACTTACTCAATATAATATGCAGTATAAATTTATATAATGATCTTCAGTAACACAAAATTCGAAATTTGTAACTCCAAAAATACTTACTACGGGTACCAAACAAATGTTTTTATATTCAAGATGTATTTCTTGGCTTTAACCAAAGTCTGAGCACGCAATTAAAACATGCGATGATGCATTTCTTATAGTGATATATAGGTACGTGCAAATATATATGACAGCAAATCATACGGCGTACCTACCTACATACACGTTATAATTAATTATTTGTAAAACTATTCATTTATGTTAGTCGATAAAAAAAACAAACAAGGTGGGTAAGTGGATGTCACCCTGCTGTACAGTAGGTTACAAGTGAGTCACTGTAATGGATGGTGTTAAATTTGAATTCAATAATATAATATCATTGTATAAGAAAAACGATTCTGAGCGAAAACGGTCGGTCAGACTATGATGTTACTAAGTATATTTGATGATATTATTGTGCATAAAGTAATTTATATATAACCTATTTACGTGGAGCCTTGTTTTCAATTTTGAATCCTTAACTACAAAATTTGAACATTTCATAAATTTTTAATTACAAAATAATTATTAAATTAAAAATTTTATAAATTTTGTCGAAATATTAACTTTAAATGCTTATAAATAAAAATTGTGCGTATGTATTTTTAATATTTTTCAACTGCTATTGTAAAAATATAACAGGAGCCTTGTATTAAATTTTCACGCTTTATTTCCCAACAAATAATATTTTATTGATATTTATAGAAAAAAAAAAAAATAAAAAATGGCAATGTCCGTAAACAGCTCAAAAAGAGTCAATTATTTTTCAAATTTTATCATGTATAGAAAATGCTAATGCAAACATTTAGTGAAATTTTCAAGTATCCGCAAACATAAGTTTTTTAATTACAACAAAATAAGAAAATTTTTACTTGAGATTTCGAGTGAATATCAAATGTTGTAAAAATATGAGTTTCAAACGCTCATAAAAATTGAATTTGACTTTCTTGTAGACATTTTTTTCTTTGATAAAGGTAGACAAACTTATGGATAATCTTGTATTAAATCTTAGATTGAAAAAGAAAAATTTTTAGGAATTCTCAACTCAAAATAATTTCCTAATTTTCGTGATTTTTCCATATTTTGTCAAGATTCGAACTTTAAATGCTTATAAATAAAAACTGTAACTAAGGATTTTTAATTTTTTTCATCTGCCTTTGAAACAATAACCTAGGAGCCTTGTATTAATTTTTCAAGCTTTTTTACTCAACAGATTAAATTTTATTGATATTTATAGAAAAAAAAACTAAAAAAATGGATACTCAAAATGTCTGTAAACAGCTCAAAAATAGTCAAAATATATGGAAAATGTTATGGTTTATAGTAAATGCGAATATAAAAATTCAGTCAACATTTCATGTACTTACGGTCATTTGTATTAGAGTCATACCAAAAACCAAAATCGATTTTCTTGAAAACAGATTTTGTGTAAAAATTCCCGTTTTCCTTAATTTTTATTTTATTTTTCACGTCGCTCTTTAAAACTACTGGAAAGTTTTTTTTCTTTTGACCCCCAAAGTACCAACTAGATTCACTTTCCTATCAAAAAAGTTACTGTTGAAGAAAATCCAAGTACTATTACTGTCCTAAAAGTTGATGACAGATACAAAAAAAAAAAATAAAAAAAACATGCATCATTATAAAATCAATGCATTCATCGCTTCGCTCAGAATCTAAAAAAAAATACACGACACAAACCTGAATTACACATTTTTACACATTATGATATGTACTAACCTGTTAAATATGAAATAATTTTAAAACAAATTTCACATGTAGAATGTCTCAAACATCTGCTCTAATTAAATATTTTTTAATGTTATATTAACGTTATAGGTATTAAAATCAATTGTTGATTTATTGTAAATTGTCTGCATTTTTGTTAAAATCGCCTTATCCGTAATTATAATAAAAATAAACAACTCAATACCAATTATATCGACCCCGAATACATCTTATTATACAGTGTTACGAAAAAAGAAAAAAACACTTACATTTATTAAATTATCAGCCACGGCAAAAGCCAAATAGTATTTTCAAAAACATAATAGCACTCTGAGTCCGAACTGATAACGAAAACGACACTCAAAAGTTCCCGATAACCTAGGAGCCTTGTATTAATTTTTCAAGCTTTTTTACTCAACAGATTAAATTTTATTGATATTTATAGAAAAAAAAAACTAAAAAAAATGTAAACTAACAATGTCCGTAAACAGCTCAAAATAAGTCAAAATATTTGGAAAATGTTATGGTGTATAGAAAATGGAAATATTAACAACCAGTGAAAATTGCAGGTATCTACGGTCATTTGTTTTAAAGTTACAACAAAAACCAAATTCAATTTTGAGAAAAATCGATTTTGCGTAAAAATTCCCGTTTTTCCTTAATTTTTCTTTTGTTTTTCTGAGCGCTTTTGAAAATTACTGGTAATTTTAAATTTGCTCTCCTCAATGCACCAACGATATTCACTTTTCAATCGATAAAAATACCGAAGTTGAAAATCGAAGCATTATTTCGACTACTTATCGTGTACACAGACAAAAAAAAAATAAAAAAAATATAAAAACACACATCATTGTAAAATCAATACATTCATCGTTCCACTCAGAATCTAAAAAAACATTGAAGTTTGGGTAGGAAGCACATTATTAGCATTACGTATGTATACATATGAAATATTATAATAATTTCAAAAAATAAAAATAATTATCAAAAAATATGTGTTATGTATTAAAGTATTGTCTGAAGTCTCTTGGAAAACGTTCAAATGGGTCGTCTTTATCATTTTTCAGACGCTACCATCGTTCTGCCAATAATATAAGTACCAATATATATACCTATATCTAACAATTTATACAAGTAAATTTTTCTCCAAAAACGTATAGTAATCCCTTCCCACTGAATGATAATTTAATTAATTTTTTTTTGCTGACAGTTGACCTAATAATTAACTTTTTTGATTATGATTAAGTTTAACCGTCACTTCTGGCAATTGGTGCTCGGGAATAACTAGGTAAATGCGAGGTATATACGATATGTGTGCGGTTTCGTAATACGACAGAATACATTTTTTTCGTCAATCCTACACCAAAAGTTATATACTATAATAAGATGATCATATACAAAAGAGAAAATAAGAAGTTCATATAGTGTTGCACTCATCAAAGTACATAACTTAATATTTTATACTCTTTTAATAACACTGCAATAATTATGCGGAATATTAAAACATTGTCCATAGTAAATGATACACATAATTCACGAGTTTATTGTCAAAAGTACTCGAGCGCCTTAAACCGCACTGTTAGGTAAGTATTAAATTCTTACTTCAGAATTTCTATCAAATTAACGTTCGCTAATAACCAATTTAGCTAAATCAAAACTTTAAATTACCTGATCTACAGACGGCCACGTATATGCTTATATTTTTCTTCGTTTAAAATTGCAGCTTTATTTATGAACACTAGACGATTTCACGTTGGTGTGCCTATAATGTTTTTTTTTACATTTTAGGGCCGTTATTACAACTTAAAGTTAAGATAGCGAATGGTTAAGTTGTACAATTATTATAATTTAGCTAATATATAACTAGTTACTGTAACGTTGGTATAAATTAATTTTAATGAAATTTCAAAAGTTCGAAAATAAATTGAACAAAAAACAATAAAATTAAGAAAATAATGAACACAAAGTGTTATCCTTTATATTGCTCTATATGTAGGTATCAAATTATACAGACAGTAATTAAAGTTTTCAAACGTTTTAAACACATAATTGTATAAGACAAACTATTCTGAGCGGTAACGGTTTATCAGTTTGGAATTTTTAAATTTTAAGTTAGATTAATATTGTAAAATTATAATTTTTTATTCATTGCTACGGTGATAAACAAAGCGTTAGAAATTAAAATCCCATTTTAAGCGGTTTTTCGTAATTTGTCAGTAGTTTCCCGCGGCATTAAATAACTATAGAAAAAATCGAAAAATGACCTATTTAAAGTACCATCTTGATTCAACTTTTTAAAAGATAAGGTACTATAATATATTGAAATCAAAGAACTCTTTCTGGTAGAAATTTTGTATACCGGATATAAAAAAAAATAAAAAATAAACACCATTATAAAACCACTAGCTTCCTCGCTCCACTCAGAATCTAAAATTAAAATAATGATCAAAAAATATGTGTTATGTATTAAATTATGGTTTGACGTCTGTTGGAAAACATTCAAATATGGGTCGTCTTTATCATTTTTCAAACGCTACCATTGTTCTACCAATAATATAAATACCTATATACCTATATACCTATATCTAACAATTTGAATAAGTAAATTATTCTCTAAAAACGTATAGTATTTTCCTCCAACTGAATAAAAAAGTTTAACCGTCACTGCGGTGATTCGTGCTCGGGAATAACTAGGTATATTCGAGGTATAGATGATATGTGTGTGGTTGACGTAACACGACAAGAATCAATTTTTTCGACAGCCTGCACCAGAAGTTTAATATTAAATTGTAAATATTGGAGAATAAGTAAATTAGCTTTTCATTCCGGCGTACAGTATAAAGACCTATGACTAAATTATAGTGATTACATTTTAACGGTGGAAAGAATGGCGAGGCTATAGCTTATAATGTTTCGGGTACACTAAATATATTCTAACTTCTAAACGTACCTAAAAAATGTACAGGGAGGGCTATGTCGCCCTCAGCCCCCTCCCATTGTACGCTTATGGTTAGATATATTCATTACCGCCATTGCCATCACAATATCATAGTATTTGAAAAGGTCGCGATTATTACGTCGAAAATTGCCGTGTGTTACTATAATATTATTATATCAGACATAGTTTGGTAAAGTTTTTGAGGGGGAGTGGGGAGTGGCTGACTGTCAATTGTTTTACACTCATTGGTCCAATAACCGGTCACTACGCTAGCCAATGACTTAATCGTCAACATAACATCATAATATTATTATACGACACGTATAGCCGGGTTATACACGTCATACCATAATAATATAATAAATAATCAAAGTACGGGGACTTTAGGAGTTATGCAATTGCATATAATATGTATTATAGTCCTAGTAAAAACCATAGCAGATTAGTATTCAAATACTTTGGAAAGTATAGATAGATAGATAATCAGTGCTCGAATTGGGAAAAATTAAGTAGAGGAGCTCAATCCAACGATTTAAAAACTCCGTTCCAAGGACTCAACATAGACCCGTGAGGGGCTTTGCCCCCTCCCCCAAGCTTCTGCCCTTCATATTTTTGAATAGTGAATACCACTTTTCAGTAACACATTTTGAATTCCAAATAGGTATAATATATTTTGATAGCAATATCTACATTTTACATTGTTACAGTAGAAAAAAAAATTAATAATAATCTACCTGTCTATTCAATATACTAAATAGATAACAAAATCAATAATTATTTTTTTTTTTTGATTCAAAAGAGACGTCATATTTTGATAAATAAAAAAAAAATTCAAAAACACTGATCAATGATAACCATAACTGATAACATTTCATTCGGAACACGATTTAAGATGGTATACTAGCACACATCAGTATATGTGCCAAGGATAATATACTTGTATTGTTGACTGTTGTATATGATCTATGATCTGTGAAAAACTGACTATATAGGCACAACACAGGGTGATATAAGGTATAATTAATTAATAAACTAATATAAAAATAATTTTGTTATGAACAATAGCAAAACTTGTTATATAATTGACATTAATTAAAATCTACATTTTAATATAAATTATTTCGGACATGAGTTTGTACCGTCCCCCCGTCCTATAAAAAAAAAATAGTAGGAGTACGCAAAAAAAATAAAAATAAAAGGGGTGCTCCGTCCCCCCACCAATTCGTGCACTGTAGATAATTAAACCACGTTAATTTTTTTTTAAATAGTTTTGCATTATTATAATAATGCTGTAAATATTTATAGTTTAGTAGGATAAAAATGTCAAATTATAATCATAAAAAAATGTTCCCGTTTGCGTTTGAAGCTGAGCGTGCACTCGATTTGTAGCACTAACTAAAACGTTTTAATTTCGGCTTTCCAATCAAAAGAGATAATAGAATATTATAGAAGTCTGTAAGCGTTTACAAAACGCGTATCGTCCAAAACCTGTAGACCACACATACCGTAATAATATTATAAGTACGGTCAAATGATGTATATAGTGTAGGTATAATAATAGATGTATAGAGAATCGACATGAAAGCCTGAAACAGGAAATAATGCACACAATATATTCGGTGGCAAAACGGATGTAACCGTGTCGGATCGAGTATTTATTTTGTATTATATTTGTCTCGTTTCTATAAATAATGAAAAAAACTGCCCTCCGACGCCACATTGCCGCGTAGGTACAAAATTAGATGGCTGTCCCACCGAGTGCTAAACAATAATTTATCGAATATTTTTCACGATAATATACTTTTGGGGAGAGCATCATTCTAACGATAAAAACGCGTCGTTAGGTACCTATATAGAACTGTACCGACCGAATGACGCCAGTACGAGATAACAATAAAACGATATTATTGAATAGGGCCTGAAAGTATATTGTGATATTATAATAATACATATTATGCGAGTGAAAAGCCTAAAATATATTATTTTATCTTGTACACGTACAGCGAACGACGACCTTCTATTCACGAAATATATAACAACTAGCTAATCCCGTTGGCACTTCGTTGCCTGTTAAATGTACTAATTCTATATGACTCAAACTTTGTTTAATTTATTATTTAATATTCGGTGTATGGTGTATGGTGTTCAAAATTTATCTTAAATTTTCTGTTGCCAGGGATAAAAACTTTGATTTGCAGCAGTATATTATCAGGTAGGCAATCTACCTACGGTAGATCGAGGACCCCGTGCTGTTTGTACATAAGTGTATGATTTAACTCTAAAGTATCAAAATTGTACCAAGTTTGTCATTTTTACTTAATTACAGCTAAGGAGGATTAATATAATCAATTAATACAAAAGCCTGACGTAACTGTACTAAAATCCGACGAATAAAAAAAAAAATTTTAAATTAGCCCATCTTCTTCCCAGAAGTCTAATCTACACACAAACATTCATTTTTATCTATATCTATACTATTATATAAAATTGTAAGGGTTTTTCTACGACCGCGCTAACAGAGAAAACTACTTTTGTCAATAAAAAAAGTATTAAGTTCATAAAAAATTAAAAACAATATATGTATATAATATAGGTACAATTGTTTTTAATTTTTTATGAACTTAATACTTTTTTTATTGACAAAAGTAATACTAAAATCTTCAGTAGAGTGTCGGGTATAACAGTAAAAAATTTCAGCCAAATCGGTTCAGTAGTTTTCTCGGTTAGCGCGGTCGTAGAAAAACCCTTACAATTGTATATAATAGTATATAGATTATATGACATATTTATGGCGTATGCGCGCCCAGTTCGTCAGTCTATAGTTCGAAGAGTATAATGAATTCTTCGAGTCACAATAAATAGTCGAAACTATTTCAAGTGCACCGCTCTCGTATGTTGAAATATTATTCGTTTACACAAATGTAGAATATAGGCATAATATGTAGATAATATTATAGTAAGCCTATAGAGTATAGACTATATAGCAGTCCCTATAATTGTGTGTACTAAGACACTTTTTGTGTAGCACGAAAAGTGCAGTGTGTAGTACGGAATTTAAAAGTGTTTTATTCTAATTAAACCTTTATAATTATATTTATGTATAATTTTATATCTTCACAATTTTTTTTATATTTTAATGGTTTTTTGCTAAACCACATTTTAAGTATATCTACAATCTACATAGACACCTAGTAAACAATATTTTGTGTTGTTACGTCTTATAATCTTATTATAGTAAGTTATTATTATAAACTATTCATTGTTATTAAAAGTAGCTATTTTTATTATCATCAGCTTAGTAGTGAACGGTGGTATATAGTATATTAGTGTTTCAAGTGTTTATCTAGAAATAACTTAGATTTGACCGATTTGGGACTATGTGTGTAGTACGAAAAATTGGATATTTTAGGGACTGCTATATAGTAAGACTATAATAATAATTATGCGTGAAGTTACAATTATAGTGTGTTTAACACTATTTACATCATTCTACGAAAAATCATCGATAATTCTCTTTATTTTAAATATGATTTATTACTGCGTATACTGCTACAAAGTGTCTAATGGCAATGAAATTTCCGAGACTTAAAGTAAAAAAACGTTCATTATGCAAATCGAAATCGAAATCGCTGGTAATTCAATACCCTTCGAGGTGGAACCGGTAACATTATGGACGTATAATATAATAACGTACTATTACGCAATTACCGCAGTACGCACGGCCCTTTTTTGGTGTACAAATCAGACGTTGACCTGCAAAAGACATGCATTTGGATATATTATTAATTATAATGTTATACACAAAATTATTATGTGCAATATAGCCTATAGTATATCCTATAATATTATGTATTATATCAAAAAAATATTATGCTATAAACTATAATATTGTGTTAGGTACATAGCAGCTGAGAGTGTATACCAGATACCTACAAGTATAGTGGCAGTATTTGAGTGCAGAATTGCGAACTCTCGTTACAGTTTCACTCTCCCATTTCGTCTGGAAGTTTCGTAGATACCTATATAATATTATGAGTACCTATATTATAGGACTGTGTGACACTCGTGAGCCGTCACGATTTGTAGTTATATTAAAATTAATAATTTACCTATCTGGTTTTTAAAATATACATATCTATTATACGTCGACTGATTTTAAAACCAGAGTTGATAAAAACATGTTTTTTATGCTTAAATCGTCTTTCATTAAAATAATTTTTTAACCGTTTAAAATATGTTTTAATCCAGTTTAAAACAAAATATGTAATTTATTATGTACAAATAATGTGTAAGTACACTGAACTAACAGAAAAAAAAATCTATTAATTTATAATCTATTTATTTATTATAATTTAAATATTTAATTTATTTTTATTTTTTTTAAATTCTATAAACTTGTTAAGGTCAAAGATTATTTAAAAATTATTAATAAATAGGAGTTTCTGGTAGGTACTTATAAG
This sequence comes from Sitobion miscanthi, assembly GCA_008086715.1. Lineage (NCBI taxonomy): Eukaryota > Metazoa > Arthropoda > Insecta > Hemiptera > Aphididae > Sitobion > Sitobion miscanthi. The sequence continues at coordinate 22,809,761 of CM017801.1, read as the reverse complement.
TCATACGGTCATAAATTCTATTTGTATGTGTGTTAGAATAAACAATGCCAGCAAGACGCTAAAAGTCTCAAGGAAATAATTTTTTTTATTAATATTTATTAATAATGTTACACCATAAAAAATACTTATCAAAAGTTCATAAGTCACTAGATAGTACACTAGTACACAATCTGAAATAATAATATAGGCCACTAGCTGGGATTATCGGACGAAAACATTCATTTCTACAATTTCATAGCCGCAGACTGCTTCGATGATATCTGTTTTTCAATGCTACATTTTTATCGTATTAGACCAAGAGTGATACTATTCTAAAAAAATGTATGCCGTTCACCTGACCCCGACACTAATATCGACATTCGATAATATTATTATCAGTGTGTGTGCGCAGCGACGAGCTGTAACCGTGGAAAACGGAAAACAATTTTATTTTATTTACGGATTAACTTTTCAAAAGACGATATGAATATGTACTGTATTATAATATCATTCTGTGGCTTGGTACAAGAAAGGCCAATGTCACATTTTGATAAAATTTTGATTGTTTCATCTAATGACATCAAATTTTCATTATGTTACTCGTGTTAAAAGTCTCTAGTCAATGTCTATTATGCTGTATGACCAAATTAGATTTGACATAGGCATTCTTAACAATAATCGATAAAATAATAATTGATTTATAATCTATGTCCACATTAGTCACATATTATCTATAGCCACGACATTGGCCATTTCGAAATCAATTAATAAAGTTTTTAAATGTAGAAATTACTAATATTATGCTCAATTGAGTATTATGATTATTATTTTTTATTTATTACGGGCAGTGTGTTCAAAAATATATAAATTCAACCTAAGTAGGTGTTACAGTTACCCAACTTTACAAGTAGCAATTGTTTAGAGATAAAAGTAATTATAAAAAACACATGATATAGTATATAATGAGACATATACATTTAAATTTTTAGGCACATTATAGTAATAATACAATTTTTTTTTTCAATAACTAATAAAAAAGTTAGGGCGCTCTTGCCATTATTATTAGGTTTTAATAAAAGTCAATTTCTTCAATTACTGAAAATTGATTTCTGAAACTCATCACTCGAAAATGTGAAAAAATTATTTTGGGCATTAGTTTGTACAGTCCCCCCGTCCAAGTAAAAGTAAATAGTTGGGGTGCCCAAAGAAATAAAAAAAGAAAGAAAGATGGGAAATTGGATGTCGCTCTTCTGTACAGTAGGTTACAAGTGGGTCACTGTAATGGATGGTGTTAAATTTGAATTCAATGATACAATATCATTGTATAAGAAAAACGATTCTGTGCTCTAACGGTCAGTCAGCCTATGATATTACCAAGTATATATGATGGTATTATAGTGAATAAAGTAATTTATATATAATCTATTTACGTGGAACCTTGTTTTCAATTTTCAATCCTTAGCTATGAAAGTTGAACATTTTATAAATTTTTAACTACAAAATAATTATCAAATTATAAATTTGATATATTTTGTCAAAATTTGAACTTTAAATGCTTTTAAATTATTAAATTTTTTTTTCAAATGTAATATTATATCCATAATGAAAAACAAACCGTTTGACGAGGAACGTCCAAATGCAAAAGTACAATATATTGCCTGTTTATAGTAGTAAGTATACATTCTAATTCAGTCAGGTAATTTTTACTGCTCCAAAAAATTATACATTTAAGTATATTGATAATTTCTGCATCATCTACTGTAATATAATAAATATAAGTTGTAATTACCGGTGAATGGTGACAGGATATTATATTATACTATAATGCTTATAAAAAGTGTGCAAATATGTATTTTTAATATTTTTAACTGCTATTGTAAAAATATACCAGGAACCTTGTATTCAATGTTTACGCTTTTTGACCGAACAAATAAAATGATCTTAATATTTATAGGGAAAAAAACTAAAAAAATTGGAAACTGAATATGAACGTCAACAGCCCAAAACGAATCGAAATATTTTGAAAATGTTATCAAGTACCTATAGGAATTGATTAAATAAACATTCAGTGAAATTTCTATGTATCTACAGTTATTTGTTTTTGAATTACAACAATAATAAAATCGCTACATGAGAAATCGAGTGAATATCCAATCTTGTAAAAATATGAAATTCAAACGCTCATAAAAATTTGTTGAGGTATTTTTTTTTTTTTTGATAAAAATAGTCACACTTAACAGGAATCTTGTATTAAATTTTCAAATCTTAGATTTAAAAAGATATATGTTTATGTATTTTAAACTGGAAATAATTTTCACATTTCTGTGAATTTTACGTATTTTGTCAATATTTGAACTTTAAATGCTCATAAAAAAAAACTGTGGCTAAGGATTTTTAATATTTATTAAACGGCATTAGAACAATATAGTAGGCGCCTTGTATTACATTTGTAAGCTTTTTTACCCAACAAATAAAATATTATTGATATTTATACTATTACAATATACTATTGGTATGATAAATAAATAGCAATTATACTGGTAAATTTCCACCAAGCACCACAGTAACTTACTTTTAGATATTCAATTATTTTAGTCTGTGTTGTGTCCTTCAAACTCGCTTTGTGAATCAGCAGATTTGTTAGACCGCCGACTAAAAGAGATTAGTGATGATAAATTAAAACACAACGCTACAATTATTGCCAATTTTTTTAAAGATATCTGGGATAACGTAAACACAGCATAACTTATTATAATTATGTTATGCAGAACAATATGTCAATATATAACGTATTAAAATACTTTACAGTGATGATCATCAGCAATATATAAAGCAGGTACATTTGAGTTCGACAAATTGTTCTTAATTAGTATGGTTTAAACAGTAAACACCCGTAACCATTTTAGGTAGTTAAGTACATAGTAACTTTTTACGGTACACACCGTAGCGTACTACATCAACGAAGTATAGAGCCGTAGGTAGTATACTGCACGATTACCGTAAATATTTTCAAAAACATTGATAATTTTTTTAGCAAGGCGAGTGTCCTGTACACGTGTGTTAAATGAACCACTCGGTATATACATAATCGTATACCCGCCTGCTGCTTGCAGCTATCAGCCTTAGGTACCCCTGCAGCACCGCCACTGGCGGCAGTCGCATTATATTCCGTATTATATATCATTATTATTATTATTATTATTTTATTATTATTCTATACCCACATGTAGGCACAGTTCTGAAAGTACCATCGGAGATGTAATCTCCTCAAGATTTATGGGCGTCACTGTTTTTGACCAAAATGTATCTTTCTCTTTTCGGCCCGCCGGTTAACAATATGCCCACCTAATATAATACGACGACGTAGCTGCAGCTGGATACTCGATGGACAGCGCCGATTACAATGCGCATGCGCGCGTGGGCGTTCCGAAAAAATAATAGTAATAGATCCCTGCACTGCGGCTGATGGACTACTCCGACCACGAGTAGCGAGCATCTAAACTCTAAAGGGAGATAGAGTGAGTGAGTGAGAGGAGGATTGTTGCAGCTGTTCCGATTATAAAATATAACATTATATTATATACCATACGAATACGATATAATATTATGTACCTTCAAATAACATAATATTATATCGAGCCGGACCTTTTTTTTGCCCGAAATTCGGATAAATAAAAAATAATATACTTAATAATTTATTGTTGCAAAACATTTCGACCGTTCGTTACCCACGTTATTATAACCACACCGCCGGAAGTTAGAGGGTTATCGATAACCACACATTAAATACACACACACGCAATATGTTCTTATCGATATTATGTAGATCATTATTATTATTATACTATAATACTACTTGCGATGGTTTATAATTATTATTTTTCTCATCGCTCATGCATTACGCACCGCCAAACCATATTATATAGGTACGATATACTTATGTCGGGCACGTGGAATAATAATTACGATATTACTTACCTACGTACCTATTTAACCGAGAAATGGGGACATTACTAAAATATTAATAGTGGAAATCAACTACACAATAATATTATCATAATATTATTTATTTATTGTTATTCGGTGGAAGAGAGTAAGGAAAATGCGCATCGTTGATTGGAATCCGACGGTGGACCATAGTGGCTGTTCGGATGGATACGTTCTGGAGCAAACCGTGGCAACGCTGTAACGGAGTGTCACGCGCACACTTATTACGGTCCCCGAACGGTGTGTGTGTACTGCGCCGTTGCCAGATTTTGCATCTCAGCAGGGGTACCGTCACGTCGTTTTTGGAGTCGTTCGTATCGCGAATTGTTCGATTTCAAACCACGGGCACTGGTAATGACGAAACTCTTACCAGCCGTTATGCACGACGCCGAGCTCGCTTCGGACAGCGTTACTGGTACGACACAACCACTTGTTATGAGTGCGTGGGACAGGGGTCACTCCGTCGTGTGGATGAGTGCTTTAAGGTCCCCCCACACTGCAGAGCGGTGACGGCGAATTGATGCAAGACACATTTCACTGCTCACCGCGGCCCGAAGACAATAGAATTTAACGCCACAGCTGCAGTGCGGGGGCCTTAATGGAAAATAAACTCATACGATTATGTGATCAATGCAATAAGCGTAAATCGCGGACGAGACGTGTCGCTGGCGAAAAATCCTCCTCCTATCTGCAGTCGTGGTAGCGATAACGGACTAGCTTCTAAGTAGGTACAATACATTACGACGGCGCTGCAGGTATACAGTACCTTTACAACCATTAATGTACCAATTTTACTACAAGTTTTAAAGAGTCAAATAAACAAATTAATAACAATTTCAACTCGTGTCATTATTCCATCTTGTCATCGTGAATACCGTAGTAATCCTAAAGCCTATATAATCCATTAAGTTAAAAATCAAAAGAACACTAAATACTATTCAAATGCACCCACTTAAAGTCAAGAAATAAAAATACAAAAATTGTAAGTTTTTTCTCAGGGAAAGTCCTTTTATGAGGTGTGCTAGATTTTCAAAACTCACACAAGAACTCATATTGGAGCAAGGGCGTTCGCAGGGGGGAAAGTAGAGGCAGTCCCCCCCTTGATTTTTTCTGGGTTTACTATCATAATTATTATTGATGATTTTAATGTTCTAAAAAAACTTGAAATGCCCTAACAATTTTAAATACCGCACTAAATTATTTTTATTTTTAATATTAAAGATATAAATACTAAAATAAAATCAGTATAAATGATAATATACATTTTAAGCTTTTAAATGATTGTATAAAAGTTTAACAGACAGAACTAATCATTTGGACTACTTATTTAATCTGAAAATTAAGTTTTTTTTTCTATACCTATAGGTTTCGACTTTGGATCATATATTTATTACAAAATCATGTAAAAACATGTGCAAACTTTAAAATAAATTTATTAGTTTTTTTTTTTATGAATCCCAATAAAAATGTATTTGTTGGGTAAAATAGCTTGAAAATGTAATACAAAGCGCCTATTTTGTTATAATGGCATTATAAAATATTAAAAATCCTTAGTCACAGTTTTTTATGAGCATTTTAAAGTTCATATCTTGAAAAATCACAACATTTAGCAAATTATTTTGAGTTAAGAATTCATAAAAAAATTTCTTTTTAAATCTAACATTTGAGAATGTAATACAAGATTCCCCATTAGTTTTTCTAGCTTTACTAAAAAAAAATATATTTACAAGCAAATAAAATTAAATATTTATTAGCGTTTGAAATTCATATTTTTACAACAGGATATGCATTTCATTTCTCATGTAGCGGCTTACTTATTTAATTGTATTTCAAAAACGAATAATTGTAAATACATACAAACTATTTGTTGGGTAAAAATGCGTGAAAATTTAATTCAAGGCTCTTGATGTATCATTACAATAGCAGTTAAAAAATATAAAAATACATGGTCACAATTTTTTTTTATAAGCATTTAAAGTTCGAATTTTGACAAAATTTATCAATTTTGAAATTTTATTATTATTTTGTAGCTAAAAATTTATAAAATAATCAACATTTATATCTATGAATTAAAAATTTAAAACAAGGTTCCACGTAAATGTATTATTTATAAATAATTACTTTTTTCACAATATCATCATTAAATATACTTACTAATATGTTGTGTATATATAGTATATACATAATAAAAACCCTTATTATAAATATTATAATATCATACTGCCCACAAATTAAATGACCACATTTGAAGCAGACGTCAAGGAGTCAACAAAATATCAATGGCTACTCTAAGCTACAGCAACTACGGGAGCGGGGCTGTTCGATCATTAGCGAGGTACCGTTGTTAACGACAACTCTTTTCATTTTTAATTATTTGTCTTTGTCAAGGTTAGGTGGGGATCTCACCCTCGAACATCCAGTACTCGTTATCGTGGTCAGTTGTTAGAGAGTAAAGCAACCTTAGAGTTGTATAGTGTTGTACCTTATTTAATTATTTAATTATCATTTTGTACGCTACTCGTTATTGTGGTCACCAAAAGGAGAATTTGAACCAGCTCATACAGCAGGTGTCGATAACTACTGTAACTCATTTGACGGTTTGGGAATCGGAAACCGAAATAAACGTGTTATTTACGTCAAGCCTTTGCGTGGCGTATACGACAAATATCATAGGCTGACGCTCTTTTTCTTATACAATGATAATATTACATCATTGAATTTGAATTTAATACTATCCATTACCAACTTGTAACCTACTGTACAGCAGAGCGATAGTCACTTAACCACCTTTTTTTATATTACAACCTATATAATATGTATTTATAATATTTGTTTAGTACCTACCTACATACTAATTATTAAAAACAACTTAGTACCTATACATAAGATAGCTCTACACATATTTACTATACATATGTATTACGAGTATATTAGATCGTATAACTAAGTATTATAATTTATAATTATCTATAGCATTAAACTGATGACATTTATGTGCACATTTGTACATAATATACCTACTCCAAGCTTGGTCCTACACACAAAAATGGTCGTAAATAACACGTTTCGTGTTTATATTACTGGCGAGATGTATTTTATATTTCTTCACTTAAAAATTACAAACAATTAAAAATTATTCTATTGGACATAATAATATTATCAATAGTCTAACAGACTAATAGTTTGTCTAATAGTTTAAAACTATTTAAAACAAATGGTGATCGCACGCAAGTATTTTCAAATTTTAATAATAATTGTAATATTCTTACAAGGTAGATACATTGTAAATATTAATATCATAACTTTTTTAAATTATTTATGTTGGTGTCGATATTATAAATATAAAAATAATATATTTAGTGTGTGTATTGTATATGTTGTGAAAGAAGGAAATGTTGTTCACCAGACCAAACAAAACCGTCACGTCTATCCGTGGGACTATAAATATGGAATAAAATCGTTCACATTATTTGTAATTTATACGACGCTATAACGCACAATACTAACTATTACGTACAATTTTTTATAACATAACATAATATAACATAATATAAATTAATATAATCTATTAATTTGCAAATATATGGCTCGATAATAACATATTATAATATATACAAATATACTGAAATAAAATTTGTTTGGTTCCGGCGCTTTTTAAACCTAATGGGAAATTTTTACTTTTGACCCCCCAAAGTACCAACTAGATTCACTTTCCTATGAGAAAAGATATTGTTGAAGAAAATCTAATCATTTTTACTGTCCTAAAAGGTAATGACAACCAGTTTCTTGTTATAACCTACTACAACACAATACACGCGTTTATTGTTTGCGGCAGGTTTCTAAAATACCCAAACGAACGCTTATAATAACACTATAGGTGGTCTAAAACTATCATCTGAGTCGACCTTTTCTTATTCAACAATCGTCTCCACACGAATATCATTTGATTCATTTGGCCCGTTTCCGACCGCACTCGGCGCGTATATAGGACCGACCACCAACTCCGACTGCGGTGACCCTAGTAATCCCTAAACTCTATATACACCGCGTCTTTTGAACACTTAAAATAAAACACTTTGTGTGGTCCCTGTCTTGGAAGCGTACTTTTATTATGAGAGTTATTTATTAAATTATTAGAATCATATTATGTTGTCGACATTATCTAGTAGGTATTCGATTATATCGGTCGGTACTTATATAATTTATATTATGCTCGTTAACGTCGACACTGATAAATATTCGAATTACAATAATAACTTTTCGGAATTTTTTACAACCCGCCGCCTTATCAACGGCCTATAACCTCTGATAATTATTACAAAGTTTAATATCCGATCCGTCATAATCGCGTAATAACGCAATATTAGGTCAATAGCACAGTGTTATACATTTACTAGTTAAATATAACATATTAAACATATTAATATTTTACATATTTGAATATGAATTTCGAACTCAATATAATTTGCACATTTTCGTGATTTGACATATTTAGTCAATATTTAAACTTTATATGTTTGTAAAAAAATTGTGGCTATGGATTTTTTTTAAATTTTTCATCTGTCTTTGAAACAATATATTAGGAGCCTTCTATTACATTTTCAAGCTTTTTTACCCAACAAATAAAATTGTAATGATATTTATAGAATAAAAACTAGAAAAATTGGAAACTGAAAATGTCCGTTAGCTCAAAATAAGTAAAAATATTTAAAAATGTTATGGTGTATATAAAATGCTTATATATACATTCAGTTAAAATTTCATACATCTACGGTGTCCATAAAATAGGGAAAATAAGGTATCGCCAAAAAAAGAATTTTTAAAAATATTGATGAAGATTCCGAAATTCTACGAAATACAGCAAGATTGCGGTAGTACAATTATTATAGAAATCTATTCATAATTTTAGTTTAGTCAGTAGTACCTACAAATAATAATCTACGGCGTAATAATCATATGTGTGCGCACAGTAGGGGCCGGGTGGACCGCAGTATTTACAATCTGTATTTACAAGTTATACATTAAGTAAATGTGATGATGATTGATTGACATGAAAGGGAAGTTGCCCAGTGGCGGCACCCCGTGGGAGGCAAATTAAGGAGAAAGTAGGTCTCTACTTCAGTTCCTTTTAAGACACCTGGGTGGATTACCTGGAATTGGATTGGAAGAAAGTTGTGTGATTATCGGATTTGTGTGAGTACTGAATGTTTTGTGTATTTTTTTGTAGGTGATTTTGGCAAGGCTGTTTAAGGTTTAATGCAGATGTCTTTATTAAGTGATTCATTGGTAATATACCAAGGGGCACCTGAAATAAGACGTAGACAAATAGACGGAAATGCCTGAATTGTTCTAGTATTTGAGGGTTTGGCTGATCCCCAAATTTGAATGCCATAGTACCACATGGGTCTTAAAAGAGCCACGTTTATTGTTCTTTTGGTTTTTAATGAGAACTTTGAGCGGAGTAAGGGTCTAAGAAGGTGGAGTCTTGAATTGAGAGCTTTACGTTTGTTTTTTAAGTGGGGACCCCATGTAAGGCGTTTGTCAATAATTAAACCCAAGTAGTTAATTTGCGTGGAACCATCATAAAACATTAAAAAGTTAAAACTAACATTGATACCCATTACTCAATGATAATAAATAAATAATAATTTGGATTCTTGACTATGTTCATCGAGCAAGAATTGACATCAGAGGCGGAGCAATGTTCATTAGCGCTCCTGGCAATTTATCATATTTCCGCCCTTGTAAATTTTTTTTAAAATCAATATAATACCCATATTATATATTTAAATTTTCAAGCAAGATATGAAATATCACAAATTATAAATGCTCTTATCCCGCTTGAAAATTAAAATATGGAATAAAAGCCGACGCTTAAGCACAGATTATGTTCTTAACTAAAGGATTAATAATAGGTCAATACACTCTAATATCAAAACTCACAGCACACTATTGTAACTAGTAAACGAATATTTGCTATGTCACTCGTATGTAAGACAGATAACAAAATGATGGGTAACGTCCAGATATAATTAAAAAAAAAAAAATTAAATCATTTAAAATGTAATTTAAGAAATAAATTTATATTTTCAATATTCTAAAATATTTTTTAGAAAATAAAATTTCTCAGACTCATTCAATTTATGTTTAATCATTAAAGCGAATTAATGATATTATTTTATCGATATCATTATCAAGCTAGTTGTCCAAATTACTCTAATAATAAATATTATGTAACCTTAGATCATGAAAAATAATCGGTAGTATTAAAATAAATAAAATAAAATAGATACTTGGTGTAAACTGTGAAGATAATTTTTATATTTTTACCCCTTTTTACATTCTTATTAATAATTATTTTGTATAAACCTAGGTTACAACTTAATACTTATATTAATATATAATGAACTACAATTAAGTAAATTAATTTAATTTTGTATAATTATAATTAATAATAATTAGGAACTCACCGTAAAACTGTTGTAGAAATTCTTCCTTACACGGACTAATTTAAAATGACTAAATAATAAATATTGAAATAGGAATCTATCTAAAAAAAATTGTGGTAACCTATATGTGTTTCCTTTTTTACAGAGCATAAATAGGCATGTATTAATATACATCCTTTTTCGAAAAATCGATATGTGAACTGCAAAAAAAATAAAATTTAACATCAAGACTGCATCAGACTGCATACTATTTATTAAATTAGCTCCTCTATTTTCATTATTGATCTAAAGTTTTGTTCTCTAAAAGCGTCTTTTACGTGGAACCTTTTTTTCTTTGATTTTCATAAGTTCATGCATAATAATGAATGCTGCACTTGCAACTTGTAAATGATTACTCATAATTCACAAATAAAATAAATATAAAATAATAACTAAATAATTGTTATACTTGTTAACCTAAATGTTAGTACTGCAAAAGTTTTTAAAAATTTACAATTGTTAAAAAATTGTTTGTAGTTAAGCCAAGGTACTACGATGCAATACTAAAGTATGTTATTTCAGTTCTCAAAAATCAAAAATTTCAGTTCCGGTTCTGGTTTCGGTTAATACTGGTTTCAATCCTTTATATTTCAATTTTACTTTTTATATTTTATTTTTATCAATTAAGTACTGTACATATACAAAAACCAATATATTAAGAACCTCTATTTAATGGTAGGTATTAATTGTAATTAAGTGTACCTATTTCAGAGTTTAGGTAATATAATATCATTAACACTAAAACTATAAAAGATATACTATTATATTCAATAATTTACTGACTGTTTATGGAAGTTTCACTATACCACTGAATTCTAAACATTGTAAAATTTAAAAAACATTACTGGCATATAATACGTAGTTTGTATATGACTAGCAAAACCTAAACTATAATATATTTAAAACATGACTAGGTATCCAATATATAACTACCTATTATATTAGTTAAACTAATAGACGATACCCACATTAGGTATTGAACATTATAACTGCAGCGTTATTATAACCATAAATCAGATTTATATTATTCGATAGTTATTTTGCCTTATAATAAATATAACTAAAAGGATTTACATACATAATAATAAACATATAACATTATATTATAACAGTTTATTTAACAAACCCAATATTATTTTCTAAACATAATCAAAATTGTTTTTTAAAAACATTGAATATTTATATAAACTATTTCGTTACATAAATAATATTCTAATAAATTGATGATGATAACATACAAAAATATTTAAATATTTTTAAATTTACTACACACATAGGATTATAATACTGCTTTTAGTGATTTAAAATAATTATGAAAGTTACCTCATTAACTCACTTACAGGGTAAGTGGTATATAAAAATGGGAGGAACTCCCACAGGTCTTTTTTTGCCATAGAAACCTGTCGAAGCCCAAACGTAACAGTTAAATTAATAAGTGTGTGGTGTGTCATGTGAAATCAGATGTATTTTAGGCCCCGGTATTATTTAGAAAAAGTTGGGTCAAATCTACAAAATATTCGTTAACATAATTTTTTTCGTTTTTTCGTTAATTTTTAAACTTTTTATAGGATAGTACCTCAAAGATGAACATTTCCCCCAAACTAATTGTTCCCTGTCAATTAAATAAATATTTATATATTTATACACAGCGTTGTTATATTTTTCTGCAAATGTATTCAAGATACATATTTAAAAAAAGTAAGATACTTTAAAAATACTTTTTTGTAGTATACTTGTATTAAAATATTTGTATGTTTATCACATATTATGTATACTATAAATTATTTTTAAATGTATAAGTTAAATAATTAATTAATTCGTTCTTTAATTATTTCTATAATGTTACATTATACCGATTTTATCGTCAAGTAAAACTTCATCAAGGTTATTTATGGATACCAGATATGGACTTAAGGCATTGTGTTATTTACGTATTTAACGAAATCTTAAACATTTTTAGAACCGTAACAAAATGCTATTTTCAGACAACTTTTAAAAATTGTAATCATATACGAGGCAAAAATATTGATCGTTGAAATACGAGAATCTTTTAAATATTGTTAAAAATAAAAAATAAAAGTTGGTATTTAGTATTCTGGAATAAAATATAATGAAAAAGTATTTGGTAGTAAGAGTTTGAAATACCAAAAAAGTATTTAAATACAAGTATTCGAATAATTAACAAGTCTGTATATAATATAATAATATAATATTGTGTTAGTACCTAAGTTATTATTTATTATTATTACAGTAGCCGGTAAGTTGAATTAATATTTTAAAATTAAAGCAAAATACCTAACTAAAATCGTTATTCTTGGTTATTTAATACGTAATTTCATCTAAGTTTGAAAATAAAATAAATATAGGTTACAGAATAATCTACTTACGTAGAAAATTGTTTAAAATGTTCAATCCTTTGCTATAAAAGTTGAACATTTTATACATTTTTAACTACAAATTCGTTTTTAAATTTAATAAATGTTGTTAATAATCGAACTTTTAATGCTTATAATAAAAATTGTCCCTATGTATTTGTAAAATTTTTCAACTATTATTATAACAAAATATCTGGAGGCTTGTATTAATTTTTTAACTCGTTTTGTCCAAACTAATAAAATTGTATTGACAAAAAAATATGTCATAATATTATTTACTATTAAAACGGTAGCCTGTAAGGTAAATTATTATAATTATAAAATTACAAATTTACAACAAAATAACTGAATTCGTTATTCTTGGTTATTTAAAATATATAATTATGTCATTTCATCAAAAATTTGAACAATGAAATAACTATAAAAAACTGCGTTTTTATATTTTTGAGGTTTTTAGTTACAGATGTCAATCTAATATGTTTAACCTAATTACGTGGAACCTTGTATTAAATATTCATTCCTTAACTATACAAGTTGAATATCTTATACATCTTTAAATACAAAATTAATTATAAATTTTAAATTTAATAAATGTTGTCAAAATTCGAACTTTAAATGCTTTAAAATAAGATTGATGGCTATGTGTTTTTAATAGTTTTCAACTGCTATTGTAACAATAGTTGATATATCTTGTGGCTTGTATTTATTTTTCAATTTTTTTAACCTAAAGAATACAATTATATTGACATTTATAGAAAAAAATTAAAATTTAAAATGTCCATAAACAGTCAAAATATTTTGTAAACAATATCAAGTAAAGGAATTGATAAAATAAACATTTATGATATAATTTTTATGTGTCTACTGTTATTATATTTTGAATTACATCAAAATAAGAAAATCACTACTTGAGAAATCTCTAATGAATATCCAATGTTGTAAAAATTTGAACTTGAAATGCTCATAAAAATTTAATTTGACTTTCTCATAGACATTTTTTTTCATCCTACATGTTAGATTTAAAAAGAAAAAAATTAGGAATTTCAAACTGAAAATAATTTGCATGTACATTTACGTATTTTGTAATATTTTTCAACTTTCATCGTAACAATATATTAGGAACCTTTTATTACATTTTTAAGCTTTTTGACCCAACATTCAGTGAACATTTCATGTATCTACGGTCATTTGTGTTGGGGCTGGTGACGAATTAATAATAGTTCGTGTGCCCGTGCATCACACTGCACCGACTGACCTGTGTATATTGGGTGTAATAGTGATATAGCTCGTCTAGAATTTGTTGGGTTAGCCACGAAAAATACTATCGAGCTGTGTTGTATATGTGTAAGGTGTTTAAATATGTTTGTGTGGGTGTGCTTAAAATTGACAAGGGGGAAGCTCTAAGTAATGACTGGTAAAAAAGGTTGTATATTGAGCTGCTGTATAATTCACACATTTAAATAATACTCAGCAAATAATTACTAAAATACCAAGTGTTTGTAATGATTCACAAATAAATATAGTTACACAAGGTATATCGTATAATACAAATTAATATGCCCCAGGGATTTGCGCACACCAAAATTTATAATAATGGCAATTCGTGCTCGCAATATAAAAATATTATGATCGGTATGAAAGGCGATTCTCGCCTACAATAAGGATACTATGTAAGTATACACTGCAGGAGCATCTTCAGACTTTAGATCAATTTCATGGGGTGAAAACATTTTGTCTTGAATACCGCATTGCCAAACAAAAACTTAACATCTATATTATGTGTGCGAGCCGGGACCGTACACTAATAATACGCGTGCCCGGACACCAACGTAAGGTCTTTACGCCACTAACACCTAAGCACAAGAATTATGGAAGACAAGCTGGATATGTAATGGTGTAATAGCTCAAACGATAGTGTTTGGGATCGGCTAGCAATTACTGTTGGCTATGTAGTGCGTGTTGTGTAATTATATGTATGAATGTGTGTATGTGTGTGGGTGTGTATACAATTAGACAAATAATAAAAAATGGTAACGCGGTTTCTGGTAAGTAAGTTGCTGTATAATACATGGATTAAAATAACACACAATGATAATATAGTAAGATGATATTGCGCGGCACTTACGGCCGAACAGAATAGATAAATAAAATACGGTATAATGTAGACGAAACAGTATAACAATTACACAGTACACGTATAATATTAATAACGTTCGGTCTTTATGGCCAAACGGAACAAAATAAATTATAATATTAAAAAGCTTTTCTGGCCCAACCGAAACGATATAATAAAATAAAAGAAAATCTATTTGAGACGCTACCAAGTATATATATAATAAAGGTAATAATAAAAATATATCATAATATTTAAATGTCCGGCCCTTATGGTCGAACAGAATGAAATATATATTGACAGAGCTGTTTCAGCTGTTAGCTCGTACTTATAAAATATAAAGATGCTAATAATATACATGTGACCTTCTGCCACGAGAAATAATAATTTATTATAAAATATCTATTATCAACAATTGAATATGTATAATAAATAAATAATAATTAAAACATTGCAATTTTTATATTATAATATAGTAATTCATGGACGACACAATATTAACGTAGAAAAATAAAATAGTATAATAATGTGTTGTGTATGTGCGTGTGTATGTGTGAGCGTCAGGGGCGGGTTGGTAGGATTGGCTTTATACAACATTTATACCATAATTAAAATAAACTAGATAACACGTTGTTAGCAACATAATTGGTCGAAAACGCATAAATGCATTCAATGTACGCAGCGTGTCAGCATTACCCCCACTACCACGCATCCTTTTAATTAGCGATTGCCAACGACGCGCGGCGTAAATAAAATTATGCATATATTATAGTAGAAAGGGGAAATATGATCAGCGCGTACATAAAAAATTATTGATTTCAAATACTAATATTATAAGTAATGATACAACATATACCTACAATTTAAAAAAAAATTGTGTTTCGATTACTAAATAACTATGCTAATATTTTTGCATATCACTCGGGCTGTAATCCTCCAATCAACAGGACATTTATAAAAGTATCGTCTACATATAGCAAACCGATCAAGCCGTGCAAATTGGTCAATCAATAAATTCAAGTCAATCAGTTCATTAGTTTAGTCCAATCTCTATGTATGCCTAAATACATAGATATTGGACCTAACCATTACGGCCTTGTACCTGTCAGTGACGTATATAGGTGGAGGCCCCCTAGGCCAGAGCCCGTAGTGAAATTGCAGGTTCAATTAAAGCATTGCATGTATAATATATAATATATAATAATATATATATATATATTATCTACACTGTTTACAGTTTTTCACTATGATTAATTTAGCCGATGATTAAATTTTGAGAAATCAACAAGGAAATGTTAGTTTGTCAGGACTTACTTTGATGACTTTGATGTTAAATTCATAGTAAAATAACATTAAAATATATATATATTATATGAAACTTTCAATGTTTTTTAAAAAAGAATTAAAACATTAATTTATATAATAATTATAAAATCATTAAAATTATATGTCATAATTTAACCACCCAGCCTCCTAAAAATGTAAGGTTATGCCTATATTAGTCGTCCTATGCTTGACTGGTGATAAATTGGCCGATACTGAAAATAATTAATATATACGCCACTGGTGCTTGTGTCGTGCCGCCACCGGCGAAATGTGTTGGCCGCCGCCGCGATCACCAGATGTTGACTGTAGGTAGCGCTGCGAGTCCCCGGCGACTGTGTTAACTGTGAAGCTCTTACGGTGCCCTTCACTTCTGAGACTGACTACTTACGCGCTAGTACTGTGTTCGACCATCTTCTCACGGCCTCCGAAACGACAGTAATCGTTTTTTCCGTTCGGTACTCCATCAGTCGCATAACACTAATATTTATTAGATACGAATAATAAAACGACTCGTTATAATATAATAATATTTTATTTGTCTCATTGCCCATCGACGCCATTGTCGATTTCGCGTCTCGTGAAGATACGTGTTTTGTGTGCGCTTTTAAATTTTATCCGTTGTGTGTTCCACGATTGGCCCAGCTTCGATAGATTTATTTTTCGACGTTGAAAAATCGTCACTCCGGTACCGTCGATTGCAGTATTGTCACGTCATAAAATCCGCTCCGATGGACACCGACCACGTCGAGGACAAATACCGTTTGGCGCGCAAAGTATCCAGATCGATTGCCGTTCAGGACCGGTTGCTGCTTATTTCTACTTCAGCTGCAAAAACGTAAAACCCGTGGTTGATTAAATCTGTACTCCAAGTAAGTATCTATAACAAAATACATTATGCAATTTAGTTTAAGATATCTGTCTGGTTAGCAGCGCAGATAAATTTTGCAGACAGTTTTGATGGATTTATTTTTCGACGCCGAGAAATCGTAGCTTTGGCACCGTCGATTGCAGTATTGTCACGTCATGAAATCCGCTCCGATGGACACTGACCACGTCGCGGACAAATACCATTTAGCACGCGCAGAGAATATAGATCGGATGCCGGTTAGGACAGGTTGCTGCTAATTTCTACTTCAGTTGAAAGTACGTGTAACCAGTGATTGATTACTTCTGTACTCCAAATAAGTATCTATAGTAAAATACATAATGCAATTTAGTTTAAGATATCTGTTTTGTTATCAGTGCAGATAAATTTATAAAACTCCCGAGTTTTAAACAATTATGATTAGTAGTGTATGTACTTAGTGTAGTCAGTTGGTACAGTCGTTGCCAGATAAATTGAGTGGTTAACCAGAGATTCTCCGTATTTGAATATTATAACCGAAAATACATCAATAAACCAACAATTGTCACAACAATTATTTTACGATAATAATTTAAAATCAAATATTCTGATAATAATATTTTATTTAAGAAGAAAAATAGAAATTGTAAAATAATATAAATTAATTAATAATAATAATTATAAATTAAATTTTGTGCACTGAACCGGGTTCAAACTGGTGACTGCGCGCGTCGTAGTCAACTGTGTGACCTATGCACCACACTGCCAGCGACTAGTTTGGGCTACATTTACTGAAAAGCGCCGTCGCCGCCAACTCAATTTATCTGCCAATGACTGTAGATAACCATTTAGTAGTTACTACAATTGTTGCTAGTTAAGAGGACGTCACACCCGCAAGTGTTGTCTTACACACGTAAGACATAGAACAGCGGTTATCAACCTTTTTATATACACGTACGGCGTACCACCTACACAGTTTGAACGTTTTCATGTACCTTCCACTTGAATAAATTAGGTTTTTTTTTTTGATTATCGAAAATGAATAAGTTATTTTTAAGGTATGGAAATTAAATTTATTATGAACTAAAAAATTATCACAATATAAGCATTTCATGCATTATGGCATATAATATAAATTATTATTCCAACATGTATTTACAGCTGCAGTACCTATCTGTATGGAGTGAGAATATGTGTTGTAACCAGAGCCTGAAACCGAATGACCAGTGTCATTTGATATTAACATCGGGGGTAACTTCAACTTTGTTAGGTTCATACGTTCTTTAATTAATTTAAAATACTCGTCTTTCTTCATTTTCTTCTCAGAATGAAATTTTTTTAGGTGATCAAAGAGACCTAGATCAGTTGATGGACCATTTCAACTATTATTAAATGACCAGTGTCTTTTGATATTAACATCGGGGGTAGCTTCATTTTTGTTAGGTATTGATATGTTTTTGGCAGAAAGTCATCATTTAGTTTCGAAATGGGCTAGACGTACTATTAGTTATATATCTGATTACTTTTTTGGTATGTACTACTTAATGTGAATGAAATCTTACTTCATATTTAAATTAATGTACGCGTTGAACGCTAAGGGGTTTTTTACTACATTACTTGAATGTTCTATTTTTTAAATTTTCATTTTTGCAATGTTTGATCACAGATATCACATTTAAATGGAGTTTCTTCGGTTTGTTTTAAGTGACCTTACTACCATTTTCTTTTGTGGAATATCACTTTTTAGTAATGTTGATCATTCTTTTTTTGATTAAATTTAAATAATCATTTTTTTCTCACAATGAAATTTTTTAGGTGATCAACGAGACTTAGTTCAGTTGATGGCCCGTTTCAACTATTATTAAATGACCAGTGTCTTTTGATATAACATCGGGGATAGCTTCATTTTTGTTAGGTATTGATATTATTTTGGCAGAAAGTCATCATTTAGTTTCGAAATGGGCTAGACGTACTATTAGTTATATATCTGATTACTTTTTTGGTATGTACTACTTAATGTGAATGAAATCTTACTTCATATTTAAATTAATGTACGCGTTGAACGCTAAGGGGTTTTTTACTACATTACTTGAATGTTCTATTTTTTAAATTTTCATTTTTGCAATGTTTGATCACAGATATCACATTTAAATGGAGTTTCTTCGGTTTGTTTTAAGTGACCTTTGCAACACACCTCCTCGGCACTTAAACCCAGTGGCTGTCGATATTTATACCTAACTCTATCCAGTTAAGGAGTAGTTGGTCGCTATTCCCACTACACGAACCGGTCCTTAGATCCGGGTTGTTGAATTGATATAAATAAAGTTTTCTAAGTTATATTTTACAGGTCCTAGAAACTTATGACCTGCGTTCATAAACTAACACAATTAACACGATATAGCAACGAATACAATGTTTTATTCAAGACTAAAATAATTATGATATTATACAATTATAAAATACACTATCACCTGAGTAACCCTGTTCTTAAGGGTAGTATATTGAAGATAACAGGAGTAGCGGAGTACGAGTTGAACAATACTGAATTATTATAATTTAACTATTAGGTACTTTATTATATACTTAAAGTTAATCAATTAATTACGTTTAATAATATTATAAATATGACTATAGTAGACTGATGTATAGTCTCTATTTCACGGTTCAAAACTCGACTGGCTGCTATACCAATAATATATATGCTCGTACTCTACGTTCCTGTTATCTGTTTACCTAAGCAAATTCGCCGAGTGCGACATAATTGACGAGTCAGTAAACTGCGAATCGTTACACCTTACTACCATTTTCTTTTGTGGAATATCACTTTTTAGTAATGTTGATCATTCTTTTTTTGATTAAATTTAAATAATCGTTTTTTCCTCACAATGAAATTTTTTAGGTGATCAACGAGACTTAGTTCAGTTGATGGCCCGTTTCAACTATTATTAAATGACCAGTGTCTTTTGATATAACATCGGGGATAGCTTCATTTTTGTTAGGTATTGATATGTTTTTGGCAGAAAGTCATCATTTAGTTTCGAAATGGGCTAGACGTACTATTAGTTATATATCTGATTACTTTTTTGGTATGTACTACTTAATGTGAATGAAATCTTACTTCATATTTAAATTAATGTACGCGTTGAACGCTAAGGGGTTTTTTACTACATTACTTGAATGTTCTATTTTTTAAATTTTCATTTTTGCAATGTTTGATCACAGATATCACATTTAAATGGAGTTTCTTCGGTTTGTTTTAAGTGACCTTTGCAACACACCTCCTCGGCACTTAAACCCAGTGGCTGTCGATATTTTTACCTAACTCTATCCAGTTAAGGAGTAGTTGGTCGGCTATTCCCACTACACGAACCGGTCCTTAGATCCGGGTTGTTGAATTGATATAAATAAAGTTTTCTAAGTTATATTTTACAGGTCCTAGAAACTTATGACCTGCGTTCATAAACTAACACAATTAAACGATATAGCAACGAATACAATGTTTTATTCAAGACTAAAATAATTATGATATTATACAATAATAAAATACACTATCACCTGAGTAACCTGTTCTTACGGTAGTATATTGAAGATAACAGGAGTAGCGGAGTACGAGTTGAACAATACTGAATTATTATAATTTAACTATTAGGTACTTTATTATATACTTAAAGTTAATCAATTAATTACGTTTAATAATATTATAAATATGACTATAGTAGACTGATGTATAGTCTCTATTTCACGGTTCAAAACTCGACTGGCTGCTATGCCAATAATATATATGCTCGTACTCTACGTTCCTGTTTTCTGTTTACCTAAGCAAATTCGCCGAGTGCGACATAAATGACGAGTCAGTAAACTGCGAATCGTTACACCTTACTACCATTTTCTTTTGTGGAATATCACTTTTTAGTAATGTTGATCATTCTTTTTTTAATTAAATTTAAATAATCGTTTTTTCCTCACAATGAAATTTTTTAGGTGATCAACGAGACTTAGTTCAGTTGATGGCCCGTTTCAACTATTATTAAATGACCAGTGTCTTTTGATATAACATCGGGGATAGCTTCATTTTTGTTAGGTATTGATATGTTTTTGGCAGAAAGTCATCATTTAGTTTCGAAATGGGCTAGACGTACTATTAGTTATATATCTGATTACTTTTTTGGTATGTACTACTTAATGTGAATGAAATCTTACTTCATATTTAAATTAATGTACGCGTTGAACGCTAAGGGGTTTTTTACTACATTACTTGAATGTTCTATTTTTTAAATTTTCATTTTTGCAATGTTGATCACAGATATCACATTTAAATGGAGTTTCTTCGGTTTGTTTTAAGTGACCTTTGCAACACACCTCCTCGGCACTTAAACCCAGTGGTTGTCGATATTTATACCTAACTCTATCCAGTTAAGGAGTAGTTGGTTGGCTATTCCCACTACACGAACCGGTCCTTAGATCCGGGTTGTTGAATTGATATAATAAAGTTTTCTAAGTTATATTTTACAGGTCCTAGAAACTTATGACCTGCGTTCATAAACTAACACAATTAAACGATATAGCAACGAATACAATGTTTTATTCAAGACTAAAATAATTATGATATTATACAATAATAAAATACACTATCACCTGAGTAACCCTGTTCTTAAGGGTAGTATATTGAAGATAACAGGAGTAGCGGAGTACGAGTTGAACAATACTGAATTATTATAATTTAACTATTAGGTACTTTATTATATACTTAAAGTTAATCAATTAATTACGTTTAATAATAATATTATAAATATGACTATAGTAGACTGATGTATAGTCTCTATTTCACGGTTCAAAACTCGACTGGCTGCTATGCCAATAATATATATGCTCGTACTCTACGTTCCTGTTTTCTGTTTACCTAAGCAAATTCGCCGAGTGCGACATAAATGACGAGTCAGTAAACTGCGAATCGTTACACCTTACTACCATTTTCTTTTGTGGAATATCACTTTTTAGTAATGTTGATCCTTCTTTTTTTGATTAAATTTAAATAATCATTTTTTTCTCACAATGAAATTTTTTAGGTGATCAACGAGACTTAGATCAGTTGATGGCCCGTTTCAACTATTATTAAATGACCAGTGTCTTTTGATATAACATCGGGGATAGCTTCATTTTTGTTAGGTATTGATATGTTTTTGGCAGAAAGTCATCATTTAGTTTCGAAATGGGCTAGACGTACTATTAGTTATATATCTGATTACTTTTTTGGTATGTACTACTTAATGTGAATGAAATCTTACTTCATATTTAATTAATGTACGCGTTGAACGCTAAGGGGTTTTTTACTACATTACTTGAATGTTCTATTTTTTAAATTTTCATTTTTGCAATGTTTGATCACAGATATCACATTTAAATGGAGTTTCTTCTTCGGTTTGTTTTAAGTGACCTTTGCAACACACCTCCTCGGCACTTAAACCCAGTGGCTGTCGATATTTATACCTAACTCTATCCAGTTAAGGAGTAGTTGGTCGCTATTCCCACTACACGAACCGGTCCTTAGATCCGGGTTGTTGAATTGATATAAATAAAGTTTTCTAAGTTATATTTTACAGGTCCTAGAAACTTATGACCTGCGTTCATAAACTAACACAATTAAACGATATAGCAACGAATACAATGTTTTATTCAAGACTAAAATAATTATGATATTATACAATAATAAAATACACTATCACCTGAGTAACCCTGTTCTTAAGGGTAGTATATTGAAGATAACAGGAGTAGCGGAGTACGAGTTGAACAATACTGAATTATTATAATTTAACTATTAGGTACTTTATTATATACTTAAAGTTAATCAATTAATTACGTTAATAATATTATAAATATGACTATAGTAGACTGATGTATAGTCTCTATTCACGGTTCAAAACTCGACTGGCTGCTATGCCAATAATATATATGCTCGTACTCTACGTTCCTGTTATCTGTTTACCTAAGCAAATTCGCCGAGTGCGACATAATTGACGAGTCAGTAAACTGCGAATCGTTACACCTTACTACCATTTTCTTTTGTGGAATATCACTTTTTAGTAATGTTGATCATTCTTTTTTTGATTAAATTTAAATAATCGTTTTTTCCTCACAATGAATTTTTTAGGTGATCAACGAGACTTAGTTCAGTTGATGGCCCGTTTCAACTATTATTAATGACCAGTGTCTTTTGATATAACATCGGGGATAGCTTCATTTTTGTTAGGTATTGATATGTTTTTGGCAGAAAGTCATCATTTAGTTTCGAAATGGGCTAGACGTACTATTAGTTATATATCTGATTACTTTTTTGGTATGTACTACTTAATGTGAATGAAATCTTACTTCATATTTAAATTAATGTACGCGTTGAACGCTAAGGGGTTTTTTACTACATTACTTGAATGTTCTATTTTTTAAATTTTCATTTTTGCAATGTTTGATCACAGATATCACATTTAAATGGAGTTTCTTCGGTTTGTTTTAAGTGACCTTTGCAACACACCTCCTCGGCACTTAAACCCAGTGGCTGTCGATATTTTTACCTAACTCTATCCAGTTAAGGAGTAGTTGGTCGGCTATTCCCACTACACGAACCGGTCCTTAGATCCGGGTTGTTGAATTGATATAAATAAAGTTTTCTAAGTTATATTTTACAGGTCCTAGAAACTTATGACCTGCGTTCATAAACTAACACAATTAACACGATATAGCAACGAATACAATGTTTTATTCAAGACTAAAATAATTATGATATTATACAATAATAAAATACACTATCACCTGAGTAACCCTGTTCTTAAGGGTAGTATATTGAAGATAACAGGAGTAGCGGAGTACGAGTTGAACAATACTGAATTATTATAATTTAACTATTAGGTACTTTATTATATACTTAAAGTTAATCAATTAATTACGTTTAATAATATTATAAATATGACTATAGTAGACTGATGTATAGTCTCTATTTCACGGTTCAAAACTCGACTGGCTGCTATACCAATAATATATATGCTCGTACTCTACGTTCCTGTTATCTGTTTACCTAAGCAAATTCGCCGAGTGCGACATAATTGACGAGTCAGTAAACTGCGAATCGTTACACCTTACTACCATTTTCTTTTGTGGAATATCACTTTTTAGTAATGTTGATCATTCTTTTTTTGATTAAATTTAAATAATCGTTTTTTCCTCACAATGAAATTTTTTAGGTGATCAACGAGACTTAGTTCAGTTGATGGCCCGTTTCAACTATTATTAATGACCAGTGTCTTTTGATATAACATCGGGGATAGCTTCATTTTTGTTAGGTATTGATATGTTTTTGCCAGAAAGTCATCATTTAGTTTCGAAATGGGCTAGACGTACTATTAGTTATATATCTGATTACTTTTTTGGTATGTACTACTTAATGTGAATGAAATCTTACTTCATATTTAAAATAATGTACGCGTTGAACGCTAAGGGGTTTTTTACTACATTACTTGAATGTTCTATTTTTTAAATTTTCATTTTTGCAATGTTGATCACAGATATCACATTTAAATGGAGTTTCTTCGGTTTGTTTTAAGTGACCTTTGCAACACACCTCCTCGGCACTTAAACCCAGTGGCTGTCGATATTTTTACCTAACTCTATCCAGTTAAGGAGTAGTTGGTCGGCTATTCCCACTACACGAACCGGTCCTTAGATCCGGGTTGTTGAATTGATATAAATAAAGTTTTCTAAGTTATATTTTACAGGTCCTAGAAACTTATGACCTGCGTTCATAAACTAACACAATTAACACGATATAGCAACGAATACAATGTTTTATTCAAGACTAAAATAATTATGATATTATACAATAATAAAATACACTATCACCTGAGTAACCCTGTTCTTAAGGGTAGTATATTGAAGATAACAGAGTAGCGGAGTACGAGTTGAACAATACTGAATTATTATAATTTAACTATTAGGTACTTTATTATATACTTAAAGTTAATCAATTAATTACGTTTAATAATATTATAAATATGACTATAGTAGACTGATGTATAGTCTCTATTTCACGGTTCAAAACTCGACTGGCTGCTATACCAATAATCCTATGCTATATATATATGCTCGTACTCTACGTTCCTGTTTTCTGTTTACCTAAGCAAATTCGCCGAGTGCGACATAAATGACGAGTCAGTAAACTGCGAATCGTTTCACCTTACTACCATTTTCTTTTGTGGAATATCACTTTTTAGTAATGTTGATCATTCTTTTTTTAATTAAATTTAAATAATCGTTGTTTCCTCACAATGAAATTTTTTAGGTGATCAACGAGACTTAGTTCAGTTGATGGCCCGTTTCAACTATTATTAAATGACCAGTGTCTTTTGATATAACATCGGGGATAGCTTCATTTTTGTTAGGTATTGATATGTTTTTGGCAGAAAGTCATCATTTAGTTTCGAAATGGGCTAGACGTACTATTAGTTATATATCTGATTACTTTTTTGGTATGTACTACTTAATGTGAATGAAATCTTACTTCATATTTAATTAATGTACGCGTTGAACGCTAAGGGGTTTTTTACTACATTACTTGAATGTTCTATTTTTTAAATTTTCATTTTTGCAATGTTTGATCACAGATATCACATTTAAATGGAGTTTCTTCGGTTTGTTTTAAGTGACCTTTGCAACACACCTCCTCGGCACTTAAACCCAGTGGTTGTCGATATTTATACCTAACTCTATCCAGTTAAGGAGTAGTTGGTTGGCTATTCCCACTACACGAACCGGTCCTTAGATCCGGGTTGTTGAATTGATATAAATAAAGTTTTCTAAGTTATATTTTACAGGTCCTAGAAACTTATGACCTGCGTTCATAAACTAACACAATTAAAACGATATAGCAACGAATACAATGTTTTATTCAAGACTAAAATAATTATGATATTATACAATAATAAAATACACTATCACCTGAGTAACCCTGTTCTTAAGGGTAGTATATTGAAGATAACAGGAGTAGCGGAGTACGAGTTGAACAATACTGAATTATTATAATTTAACTATTAGGTACTTTATTATATACTTAAAGTTAATCAATTAATTACGTTTAATAATATTATAAATATGACTATAGTAGACTGATGTATAGTCTCTATTTCACGGTTCAAAACTCGACTGGCTGCTATGCCAATAATATATATGCTCGTACTCTACGTTCCTGTTTTCTGTTTACCTAAGCAAATTCGCCGAGTGCGACATAAATGACGAGTCAGTAAACTGCGAATCGTTTCACCTTACTACCATTTTCTTTTGTGGAATATCACTTTTTAGTAATGTTGATCATTCTTTTTTTAATTAAATTTAAATAATCGTTGTTTCCTCACAATGAAATTTTTTAGGTGATCAACGAGACTTAGTTCAGTTGATGGCCCGTTTCAACTATTATTAAATGACCAGTGTCTTTTGATATAACATCGGGGATAGCTTCATTTTTGTTAGGTATTGATATGTTTTTGGCAGAAAGTCATCATTTAGTTTCGAAATGGGCTAGACGTACTATTAGTTATATATCTGATTACTTTTTTGGTATGTACTACTTAATGTGAATGAAATCTTACTTCATATTTAAATTAATGTACGCGTTGAACGCTAAGGGGTTTTTTACTACATTACTTGAATGTTCTATTTTTTAAATTTTCATTTTTGCAATGTTTGATCACAGATATCACATTTAAATGGAGTTTCTTCGGTTTGTTTTAAGTGACCTTTGCAACACACCTCCTCGGCACTTAAACCCAGTGGTTGTCGATATTTATACCTAACTCTATCCAGTTAAGGAGTAGTTGGTTGGCTATTCCCACTACACGAACCGGTCCTTAGATCCGGGTTGTTGAATTGATATAAATAAAGTTTTCTAAGTTATATTTTACAGGTCCTAGAAACTTATGACCTGCGTTCATAAACTAACACAATTAACACGATATAGCAACGAATACAATGTTTTATTCAAGACTAAAATAATTATGATATTATACAATAATAAAATACACTATCACCTGAGTAACCCTGTTCTTAAGGGTAGTATATTGAAGATAACAGGAGTAGCGAAGTACGAGTTGAACAATACTGAATTATTATAATTTAACTATTAGGTACTTTATTATATACTTAAAATTAATCAATTAATTACGTTTAATAATATTATAAATATGACTATAGTAGACTGATGTATAGTCTCTATTTCACGGTTCAAAACTCGACTGGCTGCTATGCCAATAATATATATGATCGTACTCTACGTTCCTGTTTTCTGTTTACCTAAGCAAATTCGCCGAGTGCGACATAAATGACGAGTCAGTAAACTGCGAATCGTTACACCTTACTACCATTTTCTTTTGTGGAATATCACTTTTAGTAATGTTGATCATTCTTTTTTTAATTAAATTTAAATAATCGTTTTTCCTCACAATGAAATTTTTTAGGTGATCAACGAGACTTAGTTCAGTTGATGGCCCGTTTCAACTATTATTAAATGACCAGTGTCTTTTGATATAACATCGGGGATAGCTTCATTTTTGTTAGGTATTGATATGTTTTTGGCAGAAAGTCATCATTTAGTTTCGAAATGGGCTAGACGTACTATTAGTTATATATCTGATTACTTTTTTGGTATGTACTACTTAATGTGAATGAAATCTTACTTTATATTTAAATTAATGTACGCGTTGAACGCTAAGGGGTCTTTTACTACATTACTTGAATGTTCTATTTTTTAAATTTTCATTTTTGCAATGTTTGATCACAGATATCACATTTAAATGGAGTTTCTTCGGTTTGTTTTAAGTGACCTTACTACCATTTTCTTTTGTGGAATATCACCTTTTAGTCATGTCGAGCATTCGTTTTCTGATTAAATTTAAATTATCATTTTTTTCTCACAATGAAATTTTTTAGGTGATCAACGAGACTTAGATCAGTTGATGGCCCGTTTCAACTATTATTAAATGACCAGTGTCTTTTGATATTAACATCGGGTGTACCTTCATTTTTGTTAGGTATTGATATGTTTTTGGCAGAAAGTCATCATTTAGTTTTGAAATGGGCTAGACGTACTATTAGTTATATATCTGATTACTTTTTTGGTATGTACTACTTAATGTGAATGAAATCTTACTTCATATTTAAATTAATGTACGCGTTGAACGCTAAGGTCTTTTACTACATTACTTGAATGTTCTATTTTTTAAATTTTCATTTTTGCAATGTTTGATCACAGATATCACATTTAAATGGAGTTTCTTCGGTTTGTTTTAAGTGACCTTTGCAACACACCTCCTCGGCACTTAACCCTGGCTGTCGATATTTTTACCTAACTCTATCCAGTTAAAGTAGTTGGTCGGCTATTCCCACTACACGAACCGGTCCTTAGATCCGGGTTGTTGAATTGATATAAATAAAGTTTTCTAAGTTATATTTTACAGTCCTAGAAACTTATGACCTGCGTTCATAAACTAACACAATTAACACGATATAGCAACGATACAATGTTTTATTCAAGACTAAAATAATTATGATATTATACAATAAAAAATACACTATCACCTGAGTAACCCTGTTCTTAAGGTAGTATATTGAAGATAACAGGAGTAGCGAAGTACGAGTTGAACATACTGAATTATTAAATTTAACTATTAGGTACTTTATTATATACTTAAAATTAATCAATTAATTACGTTTAATAATATTATAAATATGACTATAGTAGACTGAATGTATAGTCTCTATTTCACGTTCAAAACTCGACTGGCTGCTATGCCAATATATATATGCTCGTACTCTACGTTCCTGTTTTCTGTTTACCTAAGCAAATTCGCCGAGTGCGACATAAATGACGAGTCAGTAAACTGCGAATCGTTACACACCTTACTACCATTTTCTTTTGTGGAATATCACTTTTTAGTAATGTTGATCATTCTTTTTTTAATTAAATTTAAATAATCATTTTTTCCTCACAATGAAATTTTTTAGGTGATCAACGAGACTTAGTTCAGTTGATGGCCCGTTTCAACTATTATTAAATGACCCGTGTCTTTTGATATAACATCGGGGATAGCTTCATTTTTGTTAGGTATTGATATGTTTTTGGCAGAAAGTCATCATTTAGTTTCGAAATGGGCTAGACGTACTATTAGTTATATATCTGATTACTTTTTTGGTATGTACTACTTAATGTGAATGAAATCTTACTTATATTTAAATTAATGTACGCGTTGAACGCTAAGGGTCTTTTACTACATTACTTGAATGTTCTATTTTTTAATTTTCATTTTTGCAATGTTTGATCACAGATATCACATTAATGGAGTTTCTTCGGTTTGTTTTAAGTGACCTTACTACCATTTTCTTTTGTGGAATATCACTTTTTAGTCATGTTGATCATTCGTTTTTTAATTAAATTTAAATAATCATTTTTTTCTCAGAATGAAATTTTTTTAGGTGATCAAAGAGACTTAGATCAGTTGATGGCCCGTTTCAACTATTATCAAATGACCAGTGTCTTTTGATATTAACATCGGGGATAGCTTCATTTTTGTTAGGTATTGATATGTTTTTGGCAGAGAGTCATCATTTAGTTTCGAAATGGGCTAGACGTACTATTAGTTATACATCTGATTACTTTTTTGGTATGTACTACTTAATGTGAATGAAATCTTACTTCATATTTAAATTAATGTACACGTTGAACGCTTAGGGGTTTTTTAGTTTTAATTTATATTTACTTAAATTGTTTCCTTATGATGGCCTTAAATATATCTATTCACAAATACAAATGTATTCATAAATTAGTCACAATGTATAAACATTTTACGTTAATGCATTTATTTTTGTACATTATACAAGTTTTTATTAGAAATACATATTTAATTTAGCACCACATTACCAAAACCTTTAGTCAAGACAACAGTAAAAATCGTATTAGAAATAATTAAATATATTAACAAAACTACTGTAATATTAGAATGTAACAATTTAGTTTAAGTTATAATTATAAAATAGTATATAATATATCTGTGTCAAAGGATGTATACCATATCTTTGTTCAAGTAACTCCACATATCGGAAATGTATAGTTTAATTTAACATTTTAATTTAACTAAAAATTAGAAAATAAGGTATTTAAAATAATATCTGTTTAATATTATGTATTCCATATCTACATTTAATTAACTCCATATATCAGAAATAAAAATAATAAATAAATTTAAATTAGAACATATTATAATGTATCTGTATAATATTATGGTTATCACATGTATGTTTAATTAACTCAATATTATATAAAAAATTCATAGTTAAATGTTAAAAACAATGTTACCAAGTTTAAAAAAAGAACAGAATGTGTTTTCAACATGCTCAAAAATATTCATGTGTCACGGTATCACGACAATCTTCATTGACAAGGGGCGAATTAAATATTTTCAAAGTAGACAATATGCATTAAATCAATCATTATTAAAACAAACAACAAATAAAAAAATTATACGAAGACACGAAAAAGACACCAATCATTAATTTGAAAAGCAAGCAATAGATATATGAATCAAAATTACTAAATGGATTTCATGAAAACCAATATAAGCAAGATACTAATACTTACCTTTTGCAATAAATAAAAATAATCTACTACAAAATCAAATAATGAACATACCCAAAGATGTTGTATTATTTAATTTTTCGAAAAAAAAACAATAATTACAGATTTTAAAGAAAAACTACAGGCTTTTTCTATATCACAAGTGGGTAGTAGAGAGATCATGTGATCTATTTATCTAAGTATATATCACTATATACATGAAACTACCCCTTCTCCAATAGGAGATATATGTGGTCATCACTCTGAGTGGAGTGGAACCTAGTTGGAAACTGGACGACGTAATCAGAAGACAACACGGGAAAATTGTGATGGCGTAGATTCACAAACATTTTTGTACTTTCCTATGAATTGAACTGACGACGGTGTAAGTCTTATTCAACTGCGTGATCACTGCGCCACTCCACGCCCAAGGAGTACCTATTTAACTAATCACTATAAAAACGAACAATAAATAAAAATATCATATGACGAAACGAAAAATACACCAAGTATTACTTTTGAATGCAAACATATGGATATAAGAATTAAAATTACAATATCAAATTCAAATTCCATAAAACCAAACCAAGCAATATACCAATACTTACTTTATGAAATAAAAAAAAAAAAGAATAATAAACTACTACAAAACCAAATAATAAACTTACCCAAAGATGGGGTATTTATTCATTTTTGAAAAAAACAAAATTAACGTTTTTTAAAGAAAAAAATACATAATTAAAAAAAATAAAATATTCACATTTATTTTTAAACATATTAGTAACAAGTTGTTTAAAACTTTGAGTATTGAACATATCTAAAACTTCCGAACACACCTACCACAGATTGGCCAAATTAATAAACAAAGAAATTTTTCTGCTATTTGTCGAAATAAAAATATTATACTTCAAACCGAGAACAAATTCTAAGAAGACTATTTCCATTACGAAAATGGGACCAATCAATATATTTTTATAAATTTATATTCATA
This sequence comes from Sitobion miscanthi, assembly GCA_008086715.1. NCBI lineage: Eukaryota > Metazoa > Arthropoda > Insecta > Hemiptera > Aphididae > Sitobion > Sitobion miscanthi. The sequence continues at coordinate 22,778,013 of CM017801.1, read as the reverse complement.
TTTAAATTATATAGACACGCATTAAATAATTAATAATTAAATTAGTATTTAACCATAATTGTATAGTCAGCGACGCGAATAAGCTGAAACCTAGTGATAAAATAAGTTAGTACCTATTTAACATATATTTATACAACAACTAGACAGCCGTCTCTTTTTTATCATCGAAGTCGGTCGGCATTTATAAAGCAGCTTACAAAATAATATTATCGAAGAATATGTGTATAAGAATATATATAAAATAAATGTAAACATTGCCTGTTTTATAAATGGCTGCGACTTTAACATTGGTCACAACTGTAGTTTAAAGACGGCTTTCTAGTTGTTGTATAGTATTTAATGAAGCAATTTTATTTAAAAAAGACATTTTAATGTAAAAATAACCTTAAAAAATTCAGGCATTTTTTTTTTAATTAACGGATTGTCCTATATATTGTGGACAATCTTCAATACAATATTATTTGATGTACATTATGTGATATGGTTGGGAATATCTTTAGCTGTTAATTATTAATATACCGTCAGGCCAGTGAAGCAAAATGTGCTGAGGCGACAACAATATTTTGCATTATAAACATATCGCCGTACACGCAGGCACGTTTCGATTTATTGTTGTATTTATGTTTGTTTTATATTTAAATAAAAGTTTTTCCGGCCTGAAAACCCTAGTCTTGAACATTATTTCAGTCATTTGAAGTTCTTACCTTTCATAGGAACAGCGCCAGGAACCCACTTACTATTTGTGCCAATGAGGTTTTATTAAACTGAATAGTGCAACGGTGTATGTAATCTTTGAGTCTTTCGTGTTTATATATCATATAAACTATTGCCAACATTGTAGAATGAAACGATATCGTTAATTCGGCATAATATTTAAAATATTAACGAGACAGACAACTCAAGGATATTAATAGATCACTAGTATTTGCACGGCGAACCCAAGTCCCAAAAAATTCTAGCAGAGCTATACGTACACCACTACACACGCACATTACACATAAATAAGCCGAGGTAACATGGGTCACGCATAATTATTATACGTACCCGGTCATAACAAACGCAATTTTAACAATTTTTTTTTTCTTAAAGTAATTTAAATTGTGTACCTAACGCATAATTTTGGACGTAATAACGAAAAAAAATTTAATACAAATAAGTCATGAATGACAAAACGTTAAAAACTATAAGAGGCTAGGATATTCGAAAATAAAATAGAATTCAATTTAATTTGATAATGATTCTGAAACTTTTAGACTTTTATATAGGTAATAAACCTCGATTTTATTATAGATCTAAAGAGTTAATGTGATTAGCGGAAAATAATAGAGTTCAGTTGCAGAAATAAAATTTAATTCAAATCAATTAAGTCTTTCGTAAACCAAAGTCTAAAATAATTATTAATATTATTATTTTACATTTATTTCTGATATACTTACCTCAATATTATGGTCGTATCCTAGTAGAGTCTTCCTACTATAGAATTATCTATATAACATTTACGATAAAGATAAACTATTAATACATTGGTTCCGTCTATAAAAACGGTAACATACTAATTGGGTCAGATTATAAAAGCGTTCACACACAAGTTAGGTCCAACTATAAAAACTGTGACTTACAAGTATTGGTATAAGATATTGTTAAAAGCTTTTTAATTTATTAATTCATATATAAAAATGCATTGCCAGTTTCCACTCAATATCATTATAATTGCAGATGTTAAACGTTATACTAATAAAATTTCAGTTGTACACTTGTAGGTTAGGTTAGGTTGGGCCATTGGAAATCGAAAATTTGTATGTAAGGTTTAGTTACCGATGGATTTAAATTTTCATTTCACAATACTCTATCAAACGATGTTAAACGGTGGCGCTAAGTACAAAGATCGTGTAAGGCATTTTTTAAATTCAAAAATAAAATATTGATTGAAGAGTCATTATTACATAATGACGCACGCAACGAGGGAAGTATACTACACAGACAAGCGAATAGTAACAGTATCAAAAAAAGGATTAGAAGTTATTTGCGAAAAGCCATTCATTATCAATTATATAATGTTCAAAATTAAACACACAAGGTTTGTATTCTAATTTTAAAAAAGCTAAACATTCCAAATAGACGTTCAACGTTAAATATTATGTATAATGTTCATATTGTATGTAAGACGGTAAGTATTAAAATTTATTAATTTATTCATAAAAAATTAACGAAAAATTGTTAGGTAAAATGAATAAATTTGACTTTGCAAAAGCACTTTCATTTAAATTTTTACCAACCGTGTGATTTTTTTAAAATATTTTTTAACATTTTATACCATAGATTAGTGTACTAATATTCAATAAACTATAGTTATTATTAACTATAATATATTGGAAACTTAAGAGCACGTCACACCTGCATGTGTTGTCTCCATCTTACACACGTACGGCATGGACAAAGCGTTTACGCAGTCTGAGTAGAACTCACTCAATTTTGGTTCTAAAGTAAAAATACCTATTGTAAAATCGAATTTTTAAAATATTTCTGAGGCAAGTCGTTGCGTTTTTTCCATTATATGTAACGTTCATTATATCATTAAGAAAAAGCAAAAATGTCAATATTTTAAAAAACCTTTAAATTTTCAAAATTTGATTTTTTTAAAAAAAACTCAACGTCATTGTCTTCTTTCAATTTTTGTATAGGTGTTTTTATACTAACACCAAAATTGAGCGAGTTTTACTCAGGCTGCGTAAACGCGTTTTGTCTATGTCTTACGTGTGTAAGACGGAGACAAAACAGACGGTTGTCGTCTTAAATCAAAAAAAAACATTTTTAATCATACCTGTGATCTAATTTTTAGATTACTGACAGTCCTAAGTCTGTATAAATGAGAAGGGAAATGTTTTTTTTTACATGGTAAAAGTGCATGGTTTGCACTTTATGGTTAGTGTATTTTTATACAGTTAGCATCTGAGAACATTTGCAGTTGGTTAACAGATAATATAGTATGTGTATTGTTTGAATATATTATAAAACTCGTTTTTTAAAAATGTTCAATTGTATAACTCGAAAACCCGCTAATTTTTTTTCTTGTTTCAAGTTTTTCCAAGAATAATTACGTATATGCACTCTATTGAGTCGTTTATCAAACACAGAAATTCGTCTATATTTCGATTATAAGGTCTTACCCAGACAGTATTTTGTAATGATAAAATTATAATAGTATTATAATATTATAATATTATTATAGTATCGTTAAACTAATATTATTCGTGATTATAATGTTATAATTATGTTATTATTAAACAAAAAATAATACGTTCAAGTCGTTACTCGTTACTCTTAATATCCATTATAAATACACATAAATATATATATCTTTATTTACTATGTTTCTGTTATAGTTTGTGATGTAAGAGTCTATGAAGTCTAAGTTTATTTCATTAATTTATAATATTTAAGTCGTAAAAAATAAAAAAAATAGTTGCTTAAATAGTCTATACCAATGATATTAGAATATATTATTAGCTGTCATAATTATTATGAAACCTTGGTAAGAATCTGTATATGGAGTTAAATAGAGTATAAGAGTAGGAAGTTGATGATACTTCAATATTTTAAAATATGAAGTCTTATTTATTTTATAATATAGTGTAAAAATAAATCAAAAAGTGCTTAATTAACTTGTTCCGTTGTTTGTTTTTATGTGTACCATTATTTAAACAAGTTTAAACACTACTAATTGTTCTGTGGATGGTTATCAACCGCTGGTTTGATAGAAATTCTGAACTAAAAATGTAATACTTACCTAGCAGTGTAGTTTAAGGCGGAGGACTGAAGGGTGTACTTCCGACAATTAATTTGTATATTCTTAATTATTATGTGTATATTTTGTTACGTTTTAATAATATTATAAATAAAATATTATTATGAATTATTGCAGAGTTGTTAAAACAGTAAATTATTTTGAGTTATGTATGTTGTCCACGGGTGCTTCCAGTGGTACCATGCGTGCTTTAAGTGGTGTCCATGGGTGCTTTCAGTGATAGGTACCTCCATCGGATATCCAGAAACGCCAGCCCACGCTGCTGTCAGTGTTCAGATGACTCCAAAACTGCAGAACACACACTGTTCGTGTGCACTTACTGGGAGATATTCCGCGGAACTCTGAGTACTCAGCTAGGTCAATGATCTCTCGGATATTATCTGCGGTCCAGCGTTCGAGTTGTTCCCAGCGAACCCTAATGAGAAGTCCGTGGTATTGATGGATACCGAGGAAGTCTTCAGGCTGTCTTATGGAATGATGGAGAAAAGAAAAAGAGGAAAGAGACCGCCAGGCCGCAGAAGCCAAGGACTGACCCCTGGATCCTGTCAACTAAAGTTACTACTAACCTAGTTTAATTATATTTGAAATTTTAGCCGAAGGCAACCTCGGGAGAGTAGATTCTCCCTATATTGTACTGTTTTACTGTTATAATTATGAAGTGTAATAGTTAGTGAGTGGGAGACTGGCCCACCCTGGCTAATTGTGTTGTAATTGATTAATTTCAACAAATGATGGTGTCCGGAGGAGGAACCATGGTGCCAACATGGTTCCTTCTCCGGTCCTCGATACCACAGAAAAAAAAACAAGTTATGTACTTTGATAATGCGATACTTTAAAAATGTATTATTTTTTTTTCAGTATAGGCACCAATATTATAATTATATGACATATTACGTACTTATAAATATATAATATATTGTTTTATAAAAATTAGAAAAATCAGCAAAAAATAGTAAGTTAAAAGATGTTTCAAATAAATAAGAAATGAGTTATTTTCTGCAATATTTAATGCTGGCATTTAATGATAACAACAAAAACACATCGTTCAAAAGTAAAACAAATAAAATGTAAAGTGACGTTGATCATTAGGAAATTGACTTATTTTCCTGATTTTATTCCATGGCTTGATAAATTGACCTCAAAATGGATTTTAAATATCTATTAAAAGTCGTTCAAAAATCTATATAAAAAAAAAAATCAAAAGAGTTTGGTAATGATATTCAGAATTAGTTTTGATACATATTGATTTAAATTTTTTAAAAAGCGTAATTAAACATTAAAATTCAACAATAGACCATTAATAATATATCTATAATATTATCTCTAGGCAATAAATTATTAATTGTTTAAGTGCAAAAGTAATATTGATCGATTATAGACAAATCAAAATTTAAATTAAAATTATTATTATGAGATTATTAGTCTGAAATATTAAAGTGTATGAAAACGTATTTCAAAAATTATATTAATAAAAATAACACGTTGCAAATCACTGCAATGTGTATTTCTCGAATTCGATGTTATATTTTCACCCCACGCACTCTGGATTTATAACCGTCACATATCAAATGCGGTAGGTACAATATAATATTATATGATGAATATTACCAGCCAGAATTTCTTCTGTATAGGTACAACACAATAGGCACCAGGTGCATTACATGAAATAAGTGTGTGTGACGTATGCATCAGCGATTGTTGTTGCAATACATTATAATTATGGTCAGATGTTTATGAATTGCATATTTTTTTCTATTTGTCCAATTTAATGCTAACCCGGATACAAATTTATTCATGTTCTACTGAATCAAATAATACTATTTTTATTTTGCATATTTTTACATATTAATTAATGGTTTCGTATTTTAATTGCATATTTTGGGATTATAAAATAAAAATGCTTATTTTAGTACATTTTTTTTTAAAAACAATTTAAATTAACGAACTACACAATTAATTTGGTAGAATGGAAACTTTCAAACTTCTTCGATTCACTTTTCAACGTTAACCATCATTCTCTCTTTGAATATAGATGTTTAAATGCAAGTAAGTAAATTTAGTAAACTTTAGTAACAATTAGTAAATACTATTACTCACTAGAAACAATAGGTAAAAATTAAAATTAAAAGAGCAATAAAATATTAGCAGTAAGTTTCAATTGAATAACATATTAAAAGTCTTACATATTATTATGAAATATAATATAAATAGTATATATATGAAAACGGGTGTGACTTCGAGACCAAGTTGCAAGTATACTTTAGCCAACCACCTCGATTTCGATTTTTTTAATTCAAGTATACCTATATGTTTTAAAAACAATGTAACAAAAAGAAAATTGGTGGAAAACAATAGTTTTTGACAAACAAAGTTGAATGAAATATACACCGATTACCAGGACTAAGTCACTCCGAATCTACAGGTTGTATCTTATGACATTTTACGCGGGGTATTTATCGATTATGGATCGATGATAAGGAATTATAAAAAATTAAAAAGGCGTGTTCTTTATTTTGAACAGGTCATTTTTAACAAACAATTATCAAAATTAGTATTATTATTGTAATTTATTATTATAATCGTAATTAATTAATTATGTACTTTAAATATTTTTTCACGGCTATTTTTTTTACAATAGCATAAATTTGGATTTTTATTAGGTGGCTAAGGTAATAATGGTAGTTGACATTAATAAGTCTCATGTATACTAAAAAACATTGCATTTTTTCGTTTACACAAATTTTTTTATAACACATATTAATGTCAACTACTATATTATTGTCATTCGATTACCGATTTAAGTGTATAAAAAGATGGTTATAAGAAAAAATTATGTATCTCTTGTGAATTAAACCTTTACCAATTATTTCAGTTGAAAGTATTAATTCATATTTTACTAAACTTTAGAGGACCAATGACCATAGTTAATAAACTAGAGAACTAAAACTGATAATATGACTATCAAAATTTTCAGAAAAAAAAGCTTTACCTGAATCCATTAAAAAATATAGTAGTTACCATTTGAAAAAGTGGATCAAAAGTTGATTTTGCTTTTAGTACAACTGTATGTTTAAAAATTTTGAAATTGATATAAAAAAAAATTGCCTGTTTAAAATAAAGAAATGCATCTTTTTTCGTTTTTTTAAAAGTTCCGTATAATTGATCCATGATCCATCGGTTCGTGATAATTTGCGTAATTTTTGATTTTTGTTTCTATTTGTCTATGAAGAGTGAACAGTAAAAATAACTAAAAACAAAACATAAACATTTTGCCTAGTGTAAATTTTTCCATTTTTATATTTTGGTCTAAACAGAAAGTTGCCGTTTTGTCGCAGTTTCTAATTTGTTGCTAAATTTACAAATTGTCTTTATACTTGTTTTGTCTTTGTTTTTTGTTTTGTCGGCTTGGTGAAAACCTAGCATTATGTTTAGATTATTTTATATCATAATATTTAATTGTATTAAATTAAATTTTTTATGTAATAATTTGATACATTTAGTGAGATCTTCATTGAAATAAATTCAATGACCTAATGATTACCAATGAACACCATTTGTTCGAACGGGGAACTGTTTTGCCGCCAATAACCTTCGCTCCGGATTCTCCAAGTTGCGGATATTGATGTTCCTAGCGACGTTAAAGTGACTTTCTTTACCAGAGAAAACCCTATGCAAAGTATTTAAAAAATTAACCACCCACTTCCCCTTACTACATAATATATAATTTAATGTTGTATGCTGATACAAGGTATGCTTAGAATTTTGGTTATAGAACGTCGTCAATAATGTTGCGTAAACAAAATACCATAATATTTAACTATACATTATTCGTCCATGAAAATGTTAATTGAAAAAAATAAATTTCTAAATCAAATTTCAATAGCATTAGGTAAACGTCGTTCAACACGCCACTGGTCCGCAGGATTTTGTACGTTGAGTGGCACGCCGACCTCGTATGCTCACATGACCTTTAAAGTGCCGTGGCAGCCGATGAGTACAATTATTACTGTGATCGTATACCGGAACCGAACCCGTTGTTCCCGGTCCGTGTGTGATTGGTGGTCGAGCCGTTCACTCCCGTTTTTAAACGTGCCGTCAAGCCCGGATTAAGAATCAATTGGGCCCCGGAACACCATAAACTTAGCGGGCCCCCTTTCAACAATAACTTAAAAATAATTTTATCATTACATATTGACGACTTTATATTATTGTATAAATTTTTACATAATATGTCATTGTACACGGAGTTTTTTTTAACAATTATGGATCGATGGTATGGAATTTCGTTAAAACACAAAAAGACGTGTTTCTTTATTTTTAACTGGAAATTTTTTTAAAGACGCAGTTATATACCAATAATAAAATTGACTTTATTTTTTCAAATGGTAACCACTATATTTTTGGTGGATTCTGGTAACGCTTTTTTTCTGAACATTTTGACAGTCAATTGATCAATTTTGGTTCGCTAGGTTATTAACTATGGTCGTCTAAAGTTTAGTATATTATGCATTAATACTTTTAACTAAAATACCTTATTTACAAGGGCTAAATAATTTTTTCTTATGACTTTTAAATAGTTAAATCGGTAATCTTAAATGCTCAAAAAAAAACATAAACAAAATTGTTGGCAAACATGGTTGATTATTTATAGTAATTTTTCGTGATATAAAATTGAGAACAATTTTATTTTATAATTATTGATAATAATTTACCAATTATATACCTACATACTTAAATAATTTTAGATTCTGAGCGAAGCGATGAATGTATTGATTTTACAATGGTGTGTATTTTTTTTTTTTTTTTGTGTCTGTCATCACCTTTTAGGATAGTAAAAATGTTTGGATTTTCTTCAACAGTAACTTTTCTGATAGGAAAGTGAATCTTGTTGGTACTTTGGGGGGTCAAAAGCAAACATTTCCTAGTAGTTTACAAAAGCAACGTGAAAAACAAAAGAAAAATTAAGGAAAAAAGGAAATTTTTTCAATCCATGACTACAAAAGTTGAACATTGTATACATTTTTAACTACAAAATTATTATAAATAATAATTTTAAATTTGATACATTTTGTCTAAAATCAAACTTTAAATTTTCATAAAACTTTAATATTTTTAACCGGCTATTGTAACAATATATTGTTGAAGCCTTGTATTCAATTTTTACTTTTTTTGGCCCAGCAAATAAAATTTTATTGATAATTATAGAAAAAAAAACTTAAACAGTTGGAAACCGAGTATATCCGTAAACAACTCAAAACAAGTCAAAATATTTAAAAAAAAATGTTCGTCTTTAGAAAACGAGAATTAAGACATTCAGTCAAATTTTCATGTATCTACAGTTATTTGTTTTTGAATTACAACAAAATAACAAAATTATTACATGAGAAATCAAATTAATATCCAATGTTGTAAAAACTTAAACTTCAAACGGTCATAAAAATGTAATTTCACTTTCTTGGAGATATTAGATTCTGAGTGGAATGATGAATGTATTGATTTTACAATGATGTGTGCTTTTTTATTTTTTTTTTATTTGTAATTTTTTATTTTTTATTTTTAGGTTTGTCATCATATTTTAGGACAGTAAAAATGCTAAGATTTTCTTCAACAGTAACTTTTCTAAAAGGAACGTGAATCTAGTTGGTACTTTGAGTGGTCAAAAGTAAAAATATCCCACTGGTTTTCAAAAGTGCCGTGAAAATAAAAGAAAAATTAGGGAAAAACTGGAATTTTATGCAAAATCTGTTTTTGAGAAAAACGATTTTGGTTTTTGGTGTAACACTAAAACAAATGAACGTATATGCATCACATTTTCACTAATTGTTTATATCTTAATTTTCTATACACGATAAAATTAAAAAAAAATTTTGATTTGCTTTGAACTGTTCAGAAACATTTTCAGTTTTCAATTTTATTAGTATTATTTTCTATGATTGTTAATAAAACTTTATTTGTTGGGTAAAAAAGCTTGAAAATTTAACACACGGCTCCTAATATATTAAAACAGTAACATTTGAAAAGTTTTAAAAATCCAAATGCACAGTTTTTATTTATAAGCTTTTAAAGTTCAAATTTTGATAAAATAACAAAAATAACGAAAATTATCAAATTATCTTAAGTTGAGAATTCATAAAATTTTGAAATAAAAACTTTTTAAATTCATATTTTTACAAGATTTGATATTCATTTGATTGCTTATGATTTTTGTGTATGTCATCACCTTTTAGGATAGTAAAAATGTTTGGATTTTCTTCAACAGTAACTTTTCTGGTAGGAAAGTGAATCTAGTTGGTACTTTGGGGGGGGGTCAAAAGTAAACATTTCCTAGTAGTTTACAAAAGCAATGTGAAAAAACAAAAGAAAAATTAAGGAAAAAAGGAAATTTTTTCAATCCATGACTACAAAAGTTGAACATTGTATACATTTTTAACTACAAAATTATTATAAATAATAATTTTAAATTTGATACATTTTGTCTAAAATCAAACTTTAAATTTTCATAAAACTTTAATATTTTTAACCGGCTATTGTAACAATATATTGTTGAAGCCTTGTATTCAATTTTTACTTTTTTTTGTCCAGCAAATAAAATTTTATTGATAATTATAGAAAAAAAAACTTAAACAGTTGGAAACCGAGTATATCCGTAAACAACTCAAAACAAGTCAAAATATTTAAAAAAAAATGTTCGTCTTTAGAAAACAAGAATCAAGACATTCAGTCAAATTTTCATGTATCTACAGTTATTTGTTTTTGAATTACAACAAAATAACAAAATTATTACATGAGAAATCAAATTAATATCCAATGTTGTAAAAACTTAAACTTCAAACGGTCATAAAAATGTAATTTCACTTTCTTGGAGATATTAGATTCTGAGTGGAATGATGAGTGTATTGATTTTACAATGATGTGTGCTTTTTTATTTTTTTTTTATTTGTAATTTTTTATTTTTTATTATTAGGTTTGTCATCATATTTTAGGACAGTAAAAATGCTAAGATTTTCTTCAACAGTAACTTTTCTGAAAGGAAAGTGAATCTAGTTGGTACTTTGAGTGGTCAAAAGTAAAAATATCCCACTGGTTTTCAAAAGTGCCGTGAAAAATAAAAGAAAAATTAGGGAAAAACTGGAATTTTATGCATAATCTGTTTTTGAGAAAAACTATTTTGGTTTTTGGTGTAACACTAAAACAAATGAACGTATATGCATCACATTTTCACTAATTGTTTATATCTTAATTTTCTATACACGATAAAATTAAAAAAAAATTTTGATTTGCTTTGAACTGTTCAGAAACATTTTCAGTTTTCAATTTTATTAGTATTATTTTCTATGATTGTTAATAAAACTTTATTTGTTGGGTAAAAAAGCTTGAAAATTTAATACACGGCTCCTAATATATTAAAACAGTAACATTTGAAAAGTTTTAAAAATCCAAATGCACAGTTTTTATTTATAAGCTTTTAAAGTTCAAATTTTGATAAAATAACAAAAATAACAAAAATTATCAAATTATCTTAAGTTGAGAATTCATAAAATTTTGAAATAAAAACTTTTTAAATTCATATTTTTACAAGATTTGACATTCATTTGATTGCTTATGATTTTTGTGTATGTCATCACCTTTTAGGATAGTAAAAATGTTTGGATTTTCTTCAACAGTAACTTTTCTGGTAGGAAAGTGAATCTAGTTGGTACTTTGGGGGGGGGGGTCAAAAGTAAACATTTCCTAGTAGTTTACAAAAGCAATGTGAAAAAACAAAAGAAAAATTAAGGAAAAACAGAAATTTTTCTGATTTTGGTTTTTGGTGCAACTTTAAGACAAGTGACCGTACATACATGACATTTTGACTGAATGTTTACATTAGCATTTTCTATATACCATAACATTTTCCAAATATTTTGACTTATTTTGAGCTGTTTACGGACATTTTCAGTTTCCATTTTTTTTCTATAAATATCATTAAAATTTTATTTGTTGGTTGAAAAAGCTTGAAAATTTAATAGAAGGCGCCAAGGTTATTGTTTCAAAGACAAATGAAAAAAATGAAAAATCCTTAGTCAGGGTTTTTTGTTTCAGCATTTAAAGTTCAAATCTTGACAAAATACGAAAATATCACGAAAATTAGCAAATAATTATGAGTTGAGAATTCATAAAAATTTTATTTTTCAATCTAAAATTTGAAAATGTAATACAAAACTATCCATAAGTTTGTCTACCTTTATCAAAAAAAAATGTCTACAGGAAAGTCAAACTAAATTTTTATGAGCGTTTGAAATTCATATTTTTACAACATTTGATATTCACTCGATATCTCATGTAACGATTTTCTTATTTTGTTGTAATTAAAAAACGTATGACTGTAGATACTTGAAAATTTTACTGAATGTTTATATTAGCATTTTATATACACGATAAAATTTTGAAAATAATTTGACTCTTTTTGAGCTGTTTACGGACATTGTTAGTTTTCAATTTTTTTAGTTTTTTTTTAATATAAATAACAATAAAATTTTATTTGTTGTGTAAAAAAGCGTGAAAATTTAATGCAAGGCTCCTGATATATTGTTACAATGGCAGTTGAAAAATATTAAATATACATAAGCACAATTTTTTTTTAAGCATTTTAAGTTCAAATTTTGACAAAATTTATCAAATTTAAAATTTAATAATTATTTGTAGTCAAAAATTTATAAAATGTTCAACTTTTATAGCTAAGGATTGAAAATTGAAAACAAGGCTCCACTTAATTGGTTATATATATATTTTTTTATTTACAATAATATCATCAAATATGCTTGGTAATATCATAGGTCGATTGACCGTTTTCGCTCAGAATCGTTTTTCTTATACAATTTAAATTTAACACCATTCATGACAGTTATCCACTTATAATCTACTGTACAGCAGAGCGACATCCACTTGCCCACCTTTTTTTTTTTTTTGAAAAAACTAGATAACTTTATAAAAAATCTTGTATTACATTTTAAAATCTAAGATTTAAAAAGAAAATCTTTATATATTTCTAACTCAAAATAATTTGCAAATTTTTGAAAATTTTACGTATTTTCTCAATATTTGAACTTTAAATGCTTATTAAAAAAATTGTGACAATGGATTTTTAATATTTTCATATATCAGTGTAAAAATATATTGAGATCCTGGTATTGAATTTTGAACCATTTTACCCAACAAATAAAATTTTATTGGTATTCATAGAAAAAAAAACCTAAAAAAGTCGGAAACTGAGTATATCCGTGAATAGCTCAAAATAAGTCAAAATATTTAATGTATAGAAAAAGGTAATGTAAAAATTCAGTGGAAATTTCATGTATTTGTATTTGTTCATTTGTTTTAGAGTTACACCAAATACCAAAATCGATTTTGTCAAAAACGGATTTTGCGTAAAATTCCGGTTTTCCTTAATTTTTATTTTGTTTTTCCGGGCGCTTTTGAAAACTATTGGAAATTTTAAATTTTGTTCTGGGAGAATACCTAGGATTTTATCTGGGAATTTTGATCTCCCAAAAGTACCAACTAGATTCACTTTCCCATCATTATCTAAGCTTAGATATAAAAATCAACATTTTTATGAATTTTTAATTTGAAATAAGTAGCCAATTTTCGTGACTACAATGAAATACAACTTTTTTTTTAATTTCCACTAACAACTTATTGTCTTAATATATTAAAAACGTGGGGTGACTTTCGACAACACATTTACTATGCCCAGATCATATTATGTCAAAAATGTATGGTGTTGTTCGTATAAGAATTTTAACCCTAATGATGTTAAAAATGTAGTTGATTCTGGAAAATATAAAAAAATGACAATATGACAAGGAAAACAGAAAAGTGAAAAACATTATGTTAACATTTTTATAGAACATTAAAGAGTTATTTTTTTATAATATTAAATAAATTATGCGATTAATGTATGGGATTTTTTTATTTCAATTTATTATTAAATTTTTTTTTAAATATCTATATCGTCTGGAGTCAACTATTGCAATGATGACATCGGTTTTTAATGATATTTTTTAGTAGTCATTGTAGCAGATGTGCATCTTGTCTTAAATTAAAAATTCGTAATAGCAAGATCCAGATTTGTAAAAAGGTGTGTTACATCGCGAAAGGTTTTGTCAAAAAACTTCGTTATGTCGTTGGGACCTAAACATATTTAATTTTCTTTCTATTATCAAGCATCTTGTATCGCGAGTTGACTGAACTTAGAAATCTCTAAGTATTGAATTACAGGCAGCATGCACACAAGAAATATAACTAGCGTTGAGTTTATTCATTTGATAACTAATAAAGAAAATCGAGGGAAATGTTAATAGATATATTATCAGAACCACACCGCTGCAGAATGATAACGAGCACTCGGCGTTTCTCGTCGTCGCGCAACGGTATGAACCGCTAGAATTTAGAAACAGAGAAATCTGTTATCTATTTACTCATTTCGCACTCTCGGCATGCCGTTTCAACGATTTAAGATGTCTATTGAAATATTTAATTCTGTTTCCTTAAATTATTTGTTTATAATAATATTACACTGAAACACGTATCTATTCGATATAGGTTTATTAGTTTTTTGTAGAACTGGATGGAGAATTCGGTTACGGTGGACGAGTTGACGGCAATCATTAATAGCGAAACAGAAATAGAAGACTCGGAGCCTTCCGACGGTGTAGAAGTCATGAATCGCAAGTTCGGACTGACTCTATAGCCAATCATGATGTTATTGTGTCTCGGAATAAACGCAAACCGTGAGTACATATAAGATGATTTTGGTCCTGGTGAGATATGACTATGGGTGTGAATCGACTGCACTGTAAGGCCTTAAAAATATGAAGTTAACAATTACTAAACAAAAGCTAAAAGACGTGATAAAAATAAAAAATGCAAAACAAAAGTTTAAAAATAGAAACGGTTGTAACATAATTTAAACTTTGTTCTTTTCTGATTATTTTACTGTGCAATTTTTGTCCCTCAAAATACCAACTAGATCCAATTTTTTACTATAAACCTCACTTAAAGTTTAAAATCTAAACACTCTTACTGCTCAAAAATCTGATGTCTGATGAAAAAAAATTACACGTAAAATCAATACATTTATAATTCATTGGTCTGTTTTGATCTAAAATACAAGGTAAAAATTGCAAATAAAAATAAAATACTGGTGACATTGCTCTGCTGTATAACTAGTTTCTTTTGAGTGTACTTCATCGTCATTGTAATGGATTACATTTTGCAAAAACAAATCACCTGTATTTTATAAGAAGTAAAGCCAATATCTAAAGCCAATAAATTAGTGTATTTTTAATATATTTAGAATTCTTTAAGTATAACTTTAATCCCACGTTATCAAAATTGAATACCTTCGCTAAACTTGTATTATTTTTTTTAATCTTTTGGGTAATTTGTAATAATTGTTAATAGAAAAAATTCAGAAATCTCAAATGCTTATAAAGTTCAAGTAGGTAACAATTAGGAGAAATATTTTGAAAATTTTAATGTAAAAATAATTATATATATACACAAAAGTACATAAGTTTCAAGTACCTAAATTATTATTTTTCAATTACAACAAAAGAAATAAATTCATCATTTTCCATCTCGTTCAAATTTGAACTAAAGCAAAATAATAATTGACTATTTGTAATCGTGTTTGGAAACTAAGGAATCAAACCGTCAAACCAAGATTTGACATTGCTACCTACTCCTAATATAATTTATACCATCTATGACTTACTCCTTATCTAACCTATAACCGCTATTGGTGTAACATTTATATTTATTATTTACATTTTTAATTTAATATACTGATCTCAGTGAAGGTGCAGACTAATCTATTTGAACAACGTGTATACCTTCATAGTGATCTCTGACAAAATAAGTCTGCGAATCGTTACAATATGACTGCAGTAGATCTAGAAATAGTTCAGCCAGTTGTGGCAGATTTACAGTTGGTTAAAAATATGATTGAGTCATTAGTGACTTGTATAACGCCATTGTTTTTTGGCCACACGAGTGATGTAAACGGTCGCTTGCTTATGTTGTTAACAGCAATCTTAGTTGAGGTATAATCTGCATTTAGGTATGTCCTTAAATTATAATATCATGCATTTAATATATTAATATTATATTGTACAATCGCTTCAAATTTTAGGTCTCATAATATCTAACTGTATGTACAGTGTATTTTCTACGATGCCAAGTCTGTCTCTGAAAATGTTTTTGCCTTGAAGCATACCTGTTGCTGTAAGTGGTGGATATGGTGCATTGTTTATGGCTGTATCATGTTATATAATTGACATCACCAAATGCAAATCAAGAGCTTTCAAGTAATGAATTCAAAAATTGATTATTTATTTATTTATTTGAATTAATAGGTTCAATAACCAAATAACATGTATAATGACTAACGAGTATTAAATTTACTGGGTTTCAAGTATAACATTGATTATTACATACTTTATAATATATCAAATACAATATACAAATTAAACTTCATTGGAATAATAATAAAATAAACATGGCATGTACTGTTATGTTGTTACTGAACTCAACATTAATTTCAAATCTCAGTTGGTTCAATACATTTTTTTTTTTTATTCAAATGTTTTTTATTGGGTATCTACTGAATATAAATTTAAAAATGATAAAAAAAATTAATTTTAAAATATAATTAAATTTGTTTTAAAAAGTGTAACTTTTAATTGTTGAATCTGAACCTACCATTTTTTTTGTATCAAACCCATACCTTTTCGATTTTATCAATATGACACAGGCTGGAAACTTGGCCCCGAGACACATTGTATAATATACTACATAACCTTATGATGATATTATTTTAATTTGATCGATAACTAATCATTTTTTTTTTGTTTACATATGTTAGGTGTGTTGTATGCATTTTTCAGCTTTAACTCAATTCTTGGATCTGCACTGAGTATACTGTATGAGTTCAATATTATATGGTAAATCTACTACTTATTCATTTTGCCTATCATGTTTCCATTGTTGGATTTCTTTATGCGTATATTTTTCAAAAGGAAACGATAGTCATCATTCATTAAAAAGGTATACATTTTTTTTGTATTAAAATAGTTTTTAAGATTTTCAACACATTCAACGCCGCTGATGCATTAACAGAGTTTATTCCATTGGGCCTGTGACCCGTTTACGCATCAGTAATGTGTACGTTAGTATCCGCCATAAGAAACTATATCATGGTATATCTACTTTGTCAATAGTTTAATTTAATTTGTTTAATTTTGTAAATGCGTCACATTATGAAGAACGTGCGTCGCAGTGGAACAGCCAAAATTATGGGCGGCGTTGACAATGTTAATAATAATTACATGAATGTATCATACAGTGCAAAATGTCTAGATTTAATTGAATCCAAATTAACAATTACCTGTTTGAAATTTGATCTAAAATAGGCTAACCATGCGTTCTGTTTTATATAGGTTTTTTATTTTAGCTTTATGTTCTGTTGCCGTGACAAACATCTTTCAGGTTGCTTTTCGTCCTGTTTATAAATCAATTCCAATTATTCTGTAATATTTCTTGTTAATATGTACCGAATTATATACAATTTACATTATACAAACATCTAAACATATTTTATTTAAAAATATTATATTATTGATGATAGCGACTATATTCAAGAAAAATAATAACCACAAATATTGCTCTCAGTGAGAACACGTATATTATATACATATTAGTTTAATGTTTACCTATCTATATTATTTAATAATATAATGTTCCATCCGACTAAATGTAGTATCTACCATTTATGTTATTTCCCAACACTTTTTGCATTTATGAAGATTGAGTGTATTATACATTACATAATTTTAATTATACCTAATTATCAACTGTATACCTAAGTTTTTAATTAATTCTATAAAATCTGTATTAGTTAAGATGGTTAAACTGCTTCCTTAAACATTTGTTTTATTAACATTCCATGAAATTTGTGGGACTCTAAAATCGAAAATCAATAATAGATAGCTGTCTTGTAATATTATTAGACTTAATAAACAAATGCTGGTAAAGTATTTTGAAAACGCGAGAGGAAATCTTGTGTTCTGTCTTGCCTTGATTTGTCATTATATGCTACAAATTTTTTCTAATTTTATTTCTTTATTTTTATAGAGAATGCGGATACAAACATTTTCAATATGAAACTGGTAAATTATATGTGGCAAACTGTTATAACAATGATGTGGCTATTTAAGATCCATAATAATAATATCTGCAGTGTTAACTCTCAATTTAATCGATTTGGTAAGTATACAGGATAATTTTTAAGGCAGTTTATCCCATTTTTATATTTAAATTATGTATATTATATTCATTTCTGGTTTTTTGGAATTTTTAAATTAAGTTAAAAACGATATTTTCAAATACTCAGATTACATTTAAAAAGTATTCTGTTGCATACTAACTATTTTTATGAGAATGTAGACGTACTTAGTACTAAGTACAACTAAGTAATACTATTAACAAAATATATTTCTTATTGCATACTTAATTATAATCACTGAGCTCATACCAATTTAAAAACTATTCAACTAACAATTAAGTTCCTGTTTGCGAAGAAATATTAACCAATCAATAAAGCATACAGAATATTATACACCTAAATTCAATTTGTATTGCTAACCCAATTACTTTTTGAAATACATATACTTATATTTCATTATGATTAAATAGATTTTTTAGTAAATGTGTTACGTTGTAACGTATTAGTGACCTGGAATACTTTGGGTACGAATAGTTTTGATTTGTAGATATAGATGTATTTACTTATTTTTATTTTAAACATAATACATGATATATGAAATTGATTGTTGTACATAAATACTTTAATACTATAATAATTATTTATTTTATTTAATTTGCTATACCCATGTAAAAATAAACATGTTCAATGTTCATAATATAATCTACGTAAATAAAAATTGAATTATTTAGGTAAATACAAATGACAGAACAAATTTTAATATGTATTACATTTATTTTTTTGGTTATAGATCGAAATCAATTTTGTTTGTGGACACTAGAAATCGGTTTTGTGTAATTTGCATGAGGACGAAAACTACAAAACTACATCCACCTGAACATACTTGTTTTTTTAAATCGGAATAAGGTGCTACAAATATGGAAGCTGATTGTGTTGCAGATGGTTTTTATACAGAGTTTAGAAATGCATGGTCTAAAAGACAATAAACTAATAGGAAGTTACACTACGTTTTTCAACTATGCATATTTGAATTACCTACCTATAACATTTTTATAAATATTGTTAATTCCTAATAAATATAATAAAAAAAAATTCTAGGAGACAGAAACTCAATTGTTACAAAAAGACAAGCAGACATTATCCCTTATGGCCCTAGACTACAAGTTATAAAAATAAAATGTCGCAACCATTTATTGCGAAATTATGGAACAAACTTAAGAGGTATGATGTTAAATAATAAGTATCCGACTCAGTTAAGAAATCATCTTAAATCAAATATGTAACGCTTTAAATATGCAATAAATAAGGCAATTGATTATCGCAATAGTTTACTAAGTCAAACAGCTTATCTAAAATCAATAGGTAAGTTGATTATTATAATTATTATTTGATAACATTATAAATTAACCCAATTATCGTATTATAATATTATAAACATATCATCTTATTTAAGGTCTATGACAAGATATAAATAACAGTTTTCTACGCATTATGGGTGCCCATGACCGATGTAAGGAACACTTTTGTACGAATCCGTCAGCAAATAAAAAAAAATAGTTTTAATGTCGCCGAGGAACCAGGGCTTGTACAGTGGGTATACTTAATAATCGTTTATGTGAAGTAAATAATATATATTTAATTTTTTTGTTTAAATCTGTAAACATTTAATTTCATAGATAGGAGCTTTTTCAAAACATTTGATGTCTGTCGAATATTATGATCACACACATGAACTACCTAGTTGAAGAATTTTCTGTATGTCAAGAAGGTGTTAAGATAGACGTTTTGCAAGATGTTATGTATGCTATCAGTGTTAGTGATGGATCAACATTTCTCAACAGTATTGAGGCCTGAAGACTAATGATGGAGCGTGGTATTTTATTGCAAATATATTTCTCGATACATACCTGGTGAATATAATAATAATTATTGTTTTTACTTGTATATCTCTGTAAAAAAATATTGAATTTGAATAACATTTTTTTTAGGAGTAGTCGATTCAGATGGTCTACTGTATGTGATTGACAAAGAAACATATAAATGTGAAGAATTTTTTAATACTGTATAAGTGGACAACCTAACATCAATATTTGGTCCATGGAATCATTGTCAAGAAGTAATATAGACTTCTGTGTGTTCAGTTGAGTAGTCGTTAATGGGCCACCACATTTTATATCTAATTAGCACTTATAATAGTCGTGTCGGTACTAATGATACACACATATGACTAACTTTTATATTTTATTTTATCAATTTTTGTTTTTTTGTGAGTGTTCAATAAAAAGTGTTTTGTATAATTTAAATGAACTATTGCATTCAAGTTAAATAAATACAGTTTATATTCAGTATGTTTGTTCATAACAGTAAATAATAGTTTTTTTCTCAACAATACTTTGCTCTATACTCCAATACATATTCTTAAATAGTTGTGCACAGTAAAATGAAGAAGAGTCAGTAAGCTGTATATCAAGAAAAAAACTGTATACATAATGGGTGTCCAACTTTTTTTGAAGACTGGCCCACATCATATGGGTAAAAGTTGTTGTGGGCCACATACTTTTTAATATTAATACATTCAAACCGAATGATTAAATTATATTCTATAATACAACGATACATTTTTTATGATTTTACTATAGCGAATAATAAGCAGAAATATTTTTGTTGATAAATGACACGGAATATTGCTTTCGGAGCCAATAAAGATAAAACACAAATAAAGTTTATCTGTATTTGATGTTTAATATTTTGTAGTTTTATATTCTCAAATTAAATTTTTTCTCGTAATATTAATATATTATATACAATTAGTTAATGGTTTTTAAATTATAGTGAGGGCCGTATCAAAATCTACCACAGGCCGCGGATTGGACACCCTCGGTCTACGTCATCACAACTTATAAGCAAATTCATTTAAAATCATAGGCATTAAGTTTAATTTTTTTTTAGTGAATAAATTATTCATCACGGGTACATGGATAGTATAAAATTAAAAATAATATTATAATAACAAACTTTAATAACAAAATAAACTTTTATTGCATATTACCTAGATTATAAAATTACTAAGGAAAAAATGAAATATTTTAACTACCCATGAAGGGGGGGATTCAAACCCCACAGCTTCCCCTTCTTTCAACATCGGTTAATATTATATATATAACAAAATAATATTATTTATAACCAACGAATAAATAATAGAATATTTATTATACATATACATATAATTATTTACTAACGTTTATTTTTATAATATCCCAATGAATAGTAACAAGATTTTCATTGCGTACATAGTAGTTACATTTATATGAAATACAGTCTACAGATAAAAAATAATATAGGTAATAGTTGCGCCATGCATCAGTTCATATAGGTACCTAAGCATTTTATAGACCTAATCTAATTTTCAAAATAAATTTGATATTTTATATTCTGAGTGGATCAACGTTGTGTTCTTCTTGTATCGGTTATCACCTATTGGGACAGAAAAAATGCTTTAATTTTCACCAACAGCGTCTTTTATGGCAAAAAAGTGAAAATATTCGTACTTAGGGGGGTCAAAGGTCAAAAGTTACCATTAGTTTACAAAAGCGTCAGGAAAAACAAACAAAAATCAAAGAAAAGTGGCAAACCCAATTTTTTAAAAAACTGATTTTTTTCTTATGTAACTCTAAAAAATATAACCGAATATAGATGACATATTCATTGAATGTTTATATTAGCAATTTCTATGCACCATAACATTTTCGAAATATTACTTTTTTAGTTATTTATATGCATAAGAATATTTCGAGTTTTTTTACTTTATTTTAAGTATTATCGTTACAAAGTTTTTTGGTCGATGAAATTCTTGAATATCTAATACAACGTTCCTCATAAGTTGTTGATGTTAGTGGAAATTTAAGAAAAAAAAGCTTCTATATTTAACAAAAAAAAAATGATTTACTGAAAAGACAAATTCATTTTTTACAAGATTTTGAAGCTAGAGTGCGTTATCCCCCAAGCGCAAACGTCGCCGCTATGGACAATATATTCGTGGCTGGCTCTAACTAGCTATTACCAGGGTCGATGTGTGATGTATATATACAACCGAACTCGTATCGAACACCGTGAGGCGCTCGCAGTAGGTGGCGTCAGACCAGCCGTACGGCAGACCTCTGGCTACTAGCCAGTTTAGTGTTCTTCACCCTTGCACGCATGGGATTCATATAACTTAGATGTGTAAACATAATTGCTCCACTGTGCATTACGTGGTCGGTCACCGGCCGCGCACCGGAGCAGTCTTAACGTCCGCCTAACCGCAAATCCGCCTCACACCAAAATTTTTTTTGATTTTCAACGTATTTTTTTTTTGATTTTGTTTAAAATTTAATTTGGCATAATCGTAGATCATTTTAGCCGGCCAATACTGAACAACTATTTTTATAAAATATTACTTAAAAATTGATGTTAATTTTTTATCAACTGTTTATCGTTGCAATATTCCGATGCTAAATATTATATAGAATTTCATATGAATTATATAACACTTAATATTATTATTTATATACCTGTTTGTATAAGACATAATATTTTACATTATTAATGTATATATATATTCAAAAGTTCATACATTTTTGTAATATTTAATTTTCCCAAAGATAGGTTAGGTTAGGTAACAGCCAAAACCTCTCTGGATGGGGGCTCGGCCCCCAAAACCCCCGGGGCTTTAATAGCAAACCTGGGGGAGAGCATACCCGCCCTGTGGGCAGATGGATGACCTGACAAGTAAATTTAACCTTGTTAGTTAAAGTAACACAAGTATAGTGGGGCATGAACCAGTTGCCTCCAAATGTACTTTTTTTTATACCAATTCCCCACAAACTACCTAAAGCAAAATGTATCAGTTGCCCTCATATGTTAATATATATACGATTATAATATATAGCCCGTAAAATAGGGGAGTTAAATAAATAAATAATAAATAAAATTATTTATAAAAAATGTAATGTGTATTAGCTGGACGTACCTTTGTAACTAAATTTGCTACCCATGTTATTTGTTTGTACGATGAGGACAACAAATACGTTTATTTTGGTTCATATGTTGTAGGTAGGTACCTACCTAATAAGTAATTTTGTTTAAATTATGAAGATATGTCTAATTTTGTTTCCTCTATAAAGTATTAGAAAAAAAGAAATGTATGGTTTTGAATCAAGTTATTTCTCTAAAAGCCAGTAATAGGTACCTAACCTAACCTAAAGTAAAAATATAACTAATTAAAATTAATTAATATTAATATATCATGTTATTTCCACATAATAATATAGAGTACCTATCTTACTCTTTATTTTATTGTTTAACTTTTCATCAATACTGACGCCTGACGGACTCGAAACAGTTAATTTAACCTTTGTTGTCAAAACTCGACTGTGAAAACACTAGGTGTTATATACAACAGTTGGTTGGGTGTAGGCTAGTAGATATAAGGCGTAGGTCTTTAGGTAGGTATAAATAATAATTTCCAGCTGTTGGGGTTAAAATCTCTGTATGGGCATATTATTTTTATTATTTTTTTTTCGTTTTAAAATAATTAGTTTCATATTTTATGTCAAATAATAACATATATGTAACATATAATAAATGTTACAAATTGATTTGAAATGTTTATGAAACATAATATAGCACAGTGGATATTGTGTCAACATAACATTAATTGTATGTGATTTTTGATGTTACATACACATCACTTGAACACATTATATTTAAAATGTTTCTAGGATATTTCTATCTAATGGATAAGTAATATTTTCTGAATGACAGCAGTTATATGCATACATGTTACAATTCGGTGATTTCAACTTAAAATGCGATGTTCCGTGTTTCCATAAAACATCACTTGAATATCTATGAAATAAGACTGCACACTGGGGAGTAACGATAATTATATTAGACTCTACCGGAATACGCTAGTTATTATCATTTATTAAACCTATCTTTATTAGTATTTTTATGGTACGTATATATACGGCGAACGCTACTGTGTTGAGTTCTGAAAACGAAAACATCAATATAGCGATTAAAATATTTATTAGTTTATTGAGAGATTTAAAATAAACAATGAAAATCGCCTGTTGGTATAGGCAATTGTTACTCCCTGTGCTTAGTACAACACGCCGTTCAAAATTCCTGGGGAGTGAAAACTCTGCTACATAGCTACAAAGACGATGTGTGTTACATCCATAGACGCAAACCCAGTTTTTCATTAAAGGAGTGCGGCGGACCGTGTAACCATAGTTTTCGACGGGGATGGCGATATGGTGATGGCTACGATCCGTATCTCGCAGTGGCGGATAGGCTTACATTATTTTACCGGGAAGTAATTTGAATAAGGGCCCCCGAAAAATAAGACGCGAGCGAAATTTTATTTTGATATAACAATACAATACAAAACTATATAATAAGTAATATAGGTACTCTAAATACCGATTTGGAAACGATTCTGATTAAGCAACTTTTCGATTTTTAAAATTTTGTTTTTTCAAAATGTGTATTTAAGTCCTTAAGGGTGCTTTTTAAGAATGTAAAAAAAAAGCCCGGACAAACTTCGTTTTGAAGTTATTGATGAAACACTTCAAAAACTAAATTTTTTTCGTAACGTGAATTTTTTTTCCAAAATGTGTGTCTTAGGGTGTCAAAACTAAATTTATTTTCGTATAACGCGAATTTTTTAAAAAAAAATTCTTAGAGTTGAATATTACTCGGATAAAAAAATCGAAAATATCCCTCGATTTGGTATGTAAAACCACCTTGGGTATGCCTCAAAATTAAACATAGTTGTTAAAAAGAACATAATCGTACAAAAAAATCGAAAAAATACCAAACACGAGTTCCTCCGCGCAGCATTAAAGTAGTGTTATGCAAATGCGTATAAACGTAATATCGCTATTTTTGGATGACTATAACTTCCAAAATTATGGTTTCCGCAAAAAAAATTCAAACAGTTAAGAAATCAGCGTTTAAAACCACACATTTGAAAAAAAAACTACAAAAGCGTATAACCACCGCATTGGTACATTATATAGTACAGCTATAATCTAACGATATTAAATACGGTTTTCTATAACTCTAATCTAAAAATAAATCTCAATATTCGCAATGGCCGATACGGGGAACAAAAATAAATATTGTTTATAGCTAAATGATTATAGTAATTTTCTTGTAGGGTGGTTAAAAAGATTAAATTAGTCAATTTGCTTCTTTATTAAAATTATTTTCAATGTTCCTCACACGAGGTTCAGTACTTGATAAATGGTCCCATCAACACGGAATAGAGCCTCCCGGAAAATTCCGAATTCCCTGTGGGCCTATCCGCCACTGGTATCTCGTGTAATAGAACGACGTGATAATACGCGAGCTACAAAAAATATTATTGCTGCGGACGGGCCTTACTCCGTTCCTGCATATAGTCATAATATACTATATATCATATATACAACTATTACTACACCTACTATATTGTCAGGATGATCTAAGCGTTGCGACGAGACCCGGGGAAAGCAATAACTATTATTTAATGTTCGCAACAATTAGCATAGGCCACATGCCCGCATGGGGCAGAGGGGCCAACGCACAGAATTATGAAATAGTTATAAAAAAGTATGCTGTGAGAAGTCCGTGGGTCTGATAAAATCTTAGCGATATAGATATGACAAACCTACGCAGTTAGTAAAAGCCCACATCGATCATAAAATTGGCCAGCCACAAAACACATCTGATAATATACAGCTGCGATCACAATTTTTATTCCGGGCAACGGAAAAGTTAAGATAAGTTTTGAACGCCATACACTGAATATTAAATAACGACTTAAACATAGTTTGAGTCATGAAGAGTTGGTACATTTAACGGGCAACAAAGTGAACGGGATCAGCTAGTTTATTTATGTAATCTTCAATTCTGACTTTTTTGTTTAAGTATGTGCGATTAGTAATATTTTTAATTTCGTTTATACTGCTTATAGCACCTAATGTATTTATTTGTTTGTGCTTATTTGATAACATTTTCCATCGTGTTAATAACGTTAGTGGTTTTCGTCTATATTAATGTACCTATCGAAGACGTAGGTATACATCGAACATTCGTATCATATAATAATTTCTAACAACCATAAAAATACTACAGTAGAAACTCGATTTACCGTCAGTTTCTGTTATCCGTCATCGGTCACCGTCAAAAAAAAAGAATGCAATGATGCGATCGAAATAAAATCGTCACGGTACCTAACGCGGCGACTATCATGCGTATAAAAATAGTTTATAAAATCAATCTGCGGATGCTATAGACATTAAAAAATTTTGGAAAAATTACAAGATAAATGATGCTATTTTCAATGTTGCCAGTGCATGGGCTGATCTGGGCCTTTATTTTTTTTGTGTCTGTCATCACCTTTTCGACAGTAAAAGAGCTTGGATTTTCTTCAACAATAACTTTTCTGATAAAAAAGTGAATTTTGTTGGTACTTTGGGGAGTCAAAAGTAAAAATTTCCCAGTCATTTTCAAAAGCGACGTGAAAATAAAAAAAAATTAAGGAAAATCGGGAATTTTATGCAAAATCTGTTTTTGAGAAAAACGATTTTGGTTTTTGGTGTAACTCTAAAACAAATGAACGTATATGCATGACATTTTCACTGATTGTTTATATTTGAATTTTCTATACACGATAAAATTTAAAAAAAATTTTGATTTGCTTTGAACTGTATACGGACATTTTCAGTTTCCATTTTTTTTTCTATAAATATCATTAAAATTTTATTTGTTGGTTGAAAAAGCTTGAAAATTGAATAGAAGGCGCCAAGGTTATTTTTTCAAAGGCAAATGAAAAAAATGAAAAATCCTTAGTCAGGGTTTTTTGTTTCAGCATTTAAAGTTCAAATCTTGACAAAATACGGAAATATCACGAAAATTAGCAAATAATTATGAGTTGAGAATTCATAAAAATTTTATTTTTCAATCTAAGATTTGAAAATGTAATACAAGATTATCCATAAGTTTGTCTACCTTTATCAAAAAAAAATGTCTACAAGAAAGCCAAACTAAATTTTTATGAGCGTTTGAAATTCATATTTTTACAATATTTGATATTCACTCGATATCTCATATAACGATTTTCTTATTTTGTTGTAATTAAAAAACGTATGACTGTAGATACGTGAAAATTTTACTGAATGTTTATATTAGCATTTTATATACACGATAAAATTTTGAAAATAATTTGACTCTTTTTGAGCTGTTTACGGACATTGTTAGTTTTCAATTTTTTTAGTTTTTTTTTCTATAAATAACAATGAAATTTTATTTGTTGTGTAAAAAAGCGTGAACATTTAATGCAAGACTCCTGATATATTTTTACAATGGCAGTTGAAAAATATTAAATATACACAAGCACAATTTTTTTTAAGCATTTTAAGTTCAAATTTTGACAAAATTTATCAAATTTAAAATTTAATAATTATTTTGTAGTTAAAAATTAATAAAATGTTCAACTTTTATAGCTAAAGATTGAAAATTTAAAACAAGGCTCCACGTAAATAGGTTATATATAAATTACTTTATTCACAATAATATCATCAAATATACTTGGTAATATCATAGGCTGACTGACCGTTTTCGCTCAGAATCGTTTTTCTTATACAATGATATTCTATCATTAAATTCAAATTTAACACCATCCATACAGTGACCAA
Source organism: Sitobion miscanthi (assembly GCA_008086715.1). Classification (NCBI taxonomy): domain Eukaryota; kingdom Metazoa; phylum Arthropoda; class Insecta; order Hemiptera; family Aphididae; genus Sitobion; species Sitobion miscanthi. The sequence continues at coordinate 22,750,217 of CM017801.1, read as the reverse complement.
CTTGTAATCTACTGTACAGAAGAGTAACACCCACTTAAGCACCTTTTTATAATTTCAGTTTTTAATTTTTAACTGATAGAAAATTTGTGCGGATGTATCGATTGATCAAAGTTTTTGTTGATAAACTAACTGAACACAGTAATGTAGTTCACGGAAGCTTCAAACGCATGAAGTCATTGCACAATGTTGGTGAAAAGTATACTATATTTTTACTATTGAAATATTTCAGATGTGACATATTTCTCATTAGTTATTTGTAGAAGTATACTCAATTATTTATTAAAGTACTTAAGGACATATGCGCGGCGCTAGAATTTTGTTCCATTGGATGCCGAGTGAAACAGATATATTTTGTACATGTGCTAGAGTTTTTTCAAAAACAACAGTGGTTACTCAGATAAATAATTTAATTGATTTTAATATAATACTCTAGTAGCTATTGTATAGCAGTACAGCACGCATTTAACTTTATATAACATTCAGTAGTTTTATATTCAAAGTTCTAAAAAGATAATAATATGTGTGAACTTTTAAATAATTTACAACGTTTTAATAATATTAGTTATTCTAATTATCAATTATGGACATATTATGGTTGTATAATGTTTTTTTTATGTAAATAAATAAATATTTGAACACAGACTTTAAACGATTACATTAACAATGATGTACACATTTGCTAAATTTATTTTTAATTTTATAACATACAACTTGTCACAACGGTTATGATATTTTCATAAATATAAATATAAACTGTTGTATTTAATATTTATAGTGTTGGGCAGATTAGTTGAAATTTTAGGTAATGATTTGGGATACCTTATACCTATCTCTATTTCCATTTTATAATTAGGTAATACTTGGTATTTGGTAAATGCAATAATGAACAAATAAAATATTTATTCATTTTTTTTGTAAATCAAAAAAATCATTTTATAGAAATTGTAGAAGACAATTACCATTAGGGCTTGGTGTGGCACGGTCCGTACACTCAACTGTGGAAACGCTCTGAGTGGATGTATACGGCTGGTGTTGCTTTCTCCCGGATGGGTGACCACCCGGGATTTTTAACATTAAATCCTTGCCACACATACAAAACGTGTTCCAACCACAACCGTTCCACCCCCTACAAACAAAAACGGCTAATGGCCATAGTTGCCGACTTAACTCAATAAAAATTTTTTAAAAAAACTGATAAAATAAATAATATTTAACTTTTATAAAAACAACATGTGACATTCTGTTACATTTTTCAGTGCGGGTGGGCTAGTGAGGGTGCTAGACCAATGTTTAGAGTGGGCCAATGCACTCCACTCCTCAGCGCCGTGCCTGTATGTGTATCACAGACCGTGTTGCTATATACAGTTATTTGTCAAATTATTGACAATTTAACGAAGTAGGTAGTACTAATTTTTTTTAAAATACTTACTCTACACAAATTTGGGGATTAAAATATTTTCTATTTTTACTTTATGTTTTATTTATTATCCTACAGTAGCTAGTCTGTCGTAATAATTGGTAAGCAATTTATTGTTATTGCAGCCGATTACACCGTTTTCTCTTGGGGACGGGTCACTACTGTGCAATTGCACAACGGGCCGGTGTTATGATATTCCACCTCCTGAGTTGGTAAAAAATAATCCACCTGTTGTAGTATTATTAATGTTAGCGATATTTTAGGATATCTCCTGTTTAGAACACATTGCTAGTGGTCCGACACGATCCACTCCTGTCAAATAAGCTTTAAATACTTATAAGTTATGGATTATAACTCATTAACTATACTCATCCAAAATTTGATTTTAATGTATGGAAGCACTTAAAAAAATATACCGATTTAAAATAAGAAGTTAAAACTGCATGTTTTCATTCAAAAAAACTTTAAAATAAAATAAGGATAAAAAATATTAATCAATTTTAATTTGTAACAATTTGAAAATATGTAAGAAAAATATAGCTGTTGCCAATAATGACCAAAAACACAAAATAAATATATTTTTATCATTTAAATCGGTTGATTTTCCAGCCTTCGAGAACAACCAAAGTATTTGTTGTAAATAGGTCTACTATGACTTATGTCTTATCTATTTATTAGGTATCAAGCAATTAATAATTCCTTAAATTATCATGTAAGTGAAATGATCCATCAATCCATCACATTGTACTCTAGACTTTACCTATATGATTTATAACTTTAACTACAATATGAATAACAAAATACAATATTTAATATTAGTTCAGATAAATTTTAATTTTAAAATCTATTACCACTTATTTAGTAAGGTGAGTAACCAAAAGCCAAAAATTAAGTTCTAAAATTAAGGTAGTAGTAGTAGATGGTTGATCTTTTCTTTTATTATAGTGGTCCAACTGCGTGGAGTAATTAACAATAAAGTGATAACATTTCGATAGGTAGTATAATATTCGATCGAAAATCATATAATCGATTAGCTTTTGAAAATAAAATAGTGCAAAAAACAACGATCGAATCCATTTATTATTTCGATCAAAGCTTACAATCGCATAAATATATTAATAAACTGTATTTAGTTAAAATATTCTATACTATTAAAATTATGTAACTCTCTATCTCCCACACAAGCCTAGATTAAAGGAAATATATATTTAAATATGTTATATTTTAGATTCTGAGTGGAACGATGAATGTATTGATTTTACAATGATGTGTGTTTTTATATTTTTTTAACAAATGACCGTAGATACATGAAATTTTCACTGGTTGTTTATATTTTCATTTTCTATACACCATAACATTTTCCAAATATTTTGACTTATTTTGAGCTGTTTACGGACATTGTCAGTTTCCATTTTTTTTAGTTTTTTTTTCTATAAATATCAATACAATTTTATCTGTTGAGTAAAAAAGCTTGAAAATTTAATAGAAGGCTCCTAGGTTATTTTTTCAAAGACAGATGAAAAAAATTAAAAATCCTTAGTCACAGTTTTTATTTATAAGCATTTAAAGTTCAAATTTCGACAAAATTTATAAAATTTATATTTTAATAATTATTTTGTAGTAAAAATTTATGAAATGTTCAACTTTTATAGCTAAGGATTGAAAATTTAAAACAAGGCTCCACGTAAATAGGTTATATATAAATTACTTTATTCACAATAATATCATCAAATATACTTGGTAATATCATAGGCTGACTGACCGTTTTCGCTCAGAATCGTTTTTCTTATACAATGATATTTTATCATTAAATTCAAATTTAACACCATCCATACAGTGACCAACTTGTAATCTACTGTACAGAAGAGTAACACCCACTTAAGCACCTTTTTATAATTTCAGTTTTTAATTTTTAACTGATAGAAAATTGTGCGGATGTATCGATTGATCAAAGTTTTTGTTGATAAACTAACTGAACACAGTAATGTAGTTCACGAAAGCTTCAAACGCATGAAGTCATTGCACAATGTTGGTGAAAAGTATACTATATTTTTACTATTGAAATATTTCAGATGTGACATATTTCTCATTAGTTATTTGTAGAAGTATACTCAATTATTTATTAAAGTACTTAAGGACATATGCGCGGCGCTAGAATTTTGTTCCGGGGGATGCCAAGTGAAAGAGATATATTTTGTACATGTGCTAGAGTTTTTTCAAAAACAACAGTGGTTACTCAGATAAATAATTTAATTGATTTTAATATAATACTCTAGTAGCTATTGTATAGCAGTACAGCACACATTTAACTTTATATAACATTCAGTAGTTTTATATTCAAAGTTCTAAAAAGATAATAATATGTGTGAACTTTTAAATAATTTACAACGTTTTAATAATATTAGTTATTCTAATTATCAATTATGGACATATTATGGTTGTATAATGTTTTTTTTATGTAAATAAATAAATATTTGAACACAGACTTTAAACGATTACATAACAATGATGTACACATTTGCTAAATTTATTTTTAATTTTATAACATACAACTTGTCTCAACGGTTATGATATTTTCATAAATATAAATATAAACTGTTGTATTTAATATTTATAGTGTTGGGCAGATTAGTTGAAATTTTAGGTAATGATTTGGGATACCTTATACCTATCTCTATTTCCATTTTATAATTAGGTAATACTTGGTATTTGGTAAATGCAATAATGAACAAATAAAATATTTATTCATTTTTTTTGTAAATCAAAAAAAATCATTTTATAGAAATTGTAGAAGACAATTACCATTAGGGCTTGGTGTGGCACGGTCCGTACACTCAACTGTGGAAACGCTCTGAGTGGATGTATACGGCTGGTGTTGCTTTCTCCCGGATGGGTGACCACCCGGGATTTTTAACATTAAATCCTTGCCACACATACAAAACGTGTTCCAACCACAACCGTTCTACCCCCTACAAACAAAAACGGCTAATGGCCATAGTTGCCGGGCTTAACTCAATAAACATTTTTTAAAAAAAACTGATAAAATAAATAATATTTAACTTTTATAAAAACAACATGTGACATTCTGTTACATTTTTCAGTGCGGGTGGGCTAGTGAGGGTGCTAGACCAATGTTTAGAGTGGGCCAATGCACTCCACTCCTCAGCGCCGTGCCTGTATGTGTATCACAGACCGTGTTGCTATATACAGTTATTTGTCAAATTATTGACAATTTAACGAAGTAGGTAGTACTAATTTTTTTTAAAATACTTACTCTACACAAATTTGGGGATTAAAATATTTTCTATTTTTACTTTATGTTTTATTTATTATCCTGCAGTAGCTAGTCTGTCGTAATAATTGGTAAGCAATTTATTGTTATTGCAGCCGATTACACCGTTTTCTCTTGGGGACGGGTCACTACTGTGCAATTGCACAACGGGCCGGTGTTATGATATTCCACCTCCTGAGTTGGTAAAAAATAATCCACCTGTTGTAGTATTATTAATGTTAGCGATATTTTAGGATATCTCCAGTTTAGAACACATTGCTAGTGGTCCGACACGATCCACTCCTGTCAAATAAGCTTTAAATACTTATAAGTTATGAATTATAACTCATTAACTATACTCATCCAAAATTTGATTTTAATGTATCGAAGCACTTAAAAAAATATGCCGATTTAAAATACGAAGTTAAAACTGCATGTTTTCATTCAAAAAACTTTAAAATAAAATAAGGATAAAAAATATTAATCAATTTTAATTTGTAACAATTTGAAAATATGTAAGAAAAATATAGCTGTTGCCAATAATGACCAAAAACACAAAATAAATATATTTTTATCATTTAAATCGGTTGATTTTCCAGCCTTCGAGAACAACCAAAGAATTTGTTGTAAATAGGTCTACTATGACTTATGTCTTATCTACTTATTAGATATCAAGCAATTAATAATTCCTTAAATTATCATGTAAGTGAAATGATCCATCAATCCATCACATTGTACTCTAGACTTTACCTATATGATTATAACTTTAACTACAATATGAATAACAAAATACAATATTTAATATTAGTTCAGATAAATTTTAATTTTAAAATCTATTACCACTTATTTAGTAAGGTGAGTAACCAAAAGCCAAAAATTAAGTTCTAAAATTAAGGTAGTAGTAGTAGATGGTTGATCTTTTCTTTTATTATAGTGGTCCAACTGCGTGGAGTAATTAACAATAAAGTGATAACATTTCGATAGGTAGTATAATATTCGATCGAAAATCATATAATCGATTAGCTTTTGAAAATAAAATAGTGCAAAAAACAACGATCGAATCCATTTATTATTTCGATCAAAGCTTACAATCGCATAAATATATTAATAAACTGTATTTAGTTAAAATATTCTATACTATTAAAATTATGTAACTCTCTATCTCCCACACAAGCCTAGCTTAAAGGAAATATATATTTAAATATGTTATATTTTAGATTCTGAGTGGAACGATGAATGTATTGATTTTACAATGATGTGTGTTTTTATATTTTTTTAACAAATGACCGTAGATACATGAAATTTTCACTGGTTGTTTATATTTTCATTTTCTATACACCATAACATTTTCCAAATATTTTGACTTATTTTGAGCTGTTTACGGACATTGTCAGTTTCCATTTTTTTTAGTTTTTTTTCTATAAATATCAATACAATTTTATCTGTTGAGTAAAAAAGCTTGAAAATTTAATAGAAGGCTCCTAGGTTATTTTTTCAAAGACAGATGAAAAAAATTAAAAATCCTTAGTCACAGTTTTTATTTATAAGCATTTAAAGTTCAAATTTCGACAAAATTTATAAAATTTATATTTTAATAATTATTTTGTAGTTAAAAATTTATGAAATGTTCAAATTTTATAGCTAAGGATTGAAAATTTAAAACAAGGCTCCACGTAAATAGGTTATATATAAATTACTTTATGCACAATAATATCATCAAATATATTTAGTAACATTATAGTCTGACTGACCGTTTTCGCTCAGAATCGTTTTTCTTATACAATGATATTATATCATTGAATTCAAATTTAACACCATCCATTACAGTGACCCACTTGTAACCTACTGTACAGCAGAGCGACATCCACTTACCCACCTTTTTTTAAATTGATCGTGTATATACCTACATATTCTTTTTCATCAATAAAATACAATTTTATGGTTATCCTGTGAGCGGTTGTGTGTTGGTGGGTCACGGGTAAAAAATACAATTTAAAACAGAATGGTACAAGTAACAAAACAATATACTCATCGCCTACCCATTCGCTGTATAATATACTTATAAAGTTAATGTTTTTTTCACGTATACTTTCCTTTTAAATATTGTTTTAAGTACCTTTGTAGGACCCGGTTTCAATGCAAAATGCGTTATTTTTTAGGTGCTCCAACACAATACGTTCCAAATACCTATATTTAATTCATTTCATGTACCAGTGATGGTACTTCAAAAGTGAAACTTTTATTTTCCATTTTTAAGCATTTTCAGGTCATTTTATTAATTATTTTTAATACGTTGTACGACATTTTAGTGTAAATTAAAAAGTTCAAAATATTCCATCAAGAAATATTGTTTTCATAAAAACAGTTTTTAGACATTTTTTTCCATCCGTACCAAATGTCAATATTTCTATTATATACATACTATACTATCTCCAGTGATTATCGGAAGGGGCGTCTTACACGTGGAACTCAAACAAATAACAACTATATAATTATATTGGTCAGTTTGGCAATAAGTACATCGCGATCGCATTTATTATTCCAGTATACTGTATATTTGTCGTGCGTGCTTAAGTTTGGTATTTGGTTTTTGTAGGACTGTTATAGCTTATAGTTGAGATAAAATGTTAAGAAGGTGGGCAAGTGGGTCATGTTCTGCTCGGCGATTGTAAGCTGCGCCCAAGGTGCAGGTAAACATAAAATCACACATGTAAACTGCGCCCAAGTTTTTATCAAGTGTTAAAATGTGTTATGTAAATCGCGCCCGGGAAAAGTTTTAAAAATCAATAGGTAGGTACTAGGTAACTATATTTTTGCAAAATCAAACAAAATTACTAAACTACATGTCTTAAAAATCTACAATACATAATACTTAGTACTTTATACTTAATTCGTTACGACTATATGATGTGAATAATTAATAGAATAAAATCAATAATTAAAAAAAAATATAATTTTAAAAAGAACATTACTAGGATAAATAATAACATATTGACATTTTACCACTATTATATTTATTAAGTAATTAAACCTTGTAACTTTTCACGTTTTTTTTGTATTAAAATATTTGGTTATTTATAGGGTTGATTTATACTATTTAATTTTATACATGTTTCTATTTGAATTTCATTAACTTTTTTATAAACATAAAAATATTTGGATGAGTTGTATGATATAGGTTCTAGCAGACCTTTGCCGGATACAGTATGATAACTATCAATTGTCATTTTACCTACTGCAATAGTAATTCAATAACGTGTTGCCATGTTGGTATTTTAATTTTTGGGTTTTTGGACAAAAATAATTTTTGTGATATTATATTACAGATAAAAAGTCGGGTGCAGTTTACATTATATATGTATTTTTGACATAGATAAAAATTCGGGCGCAGTTTAGGTACGTTATACCTTTTTGACATCGACAACAATTCGGGCGCAGTTTACAAAAAAAAAGGTCGTTTGGGCGCCCGTGTTATTAGTAAATTAGTTATTTATTTATTTTATCATAAATGATGATAACGCCTATAGGCAAACAGTACAGATAATATCAAGAGTACATAGTGTAAATAGAACACATTAAAAATAACTAAGTAATAAAATAATAATTGTACAAATAAAATAGTACCAAATAGACTAACAACATAAGTAAATTAAAAAAATATATATGTATCCATATAAATTCATATATATATCATCTACAAATTAAAGTTTTTAAATCATATTATAGACCATAATAATGTTGAAGAATTATGAAAAAAAAAACCAAAATTGTTCATTTAATTACATATAGGCAATTTCAGCATGCGATCAACCGGCGAGTTTCCACTATAGTTCTGTAAGTGAGTTAGTGGTTATATATAACATAAGATAAGAACGTAGAGACGCTTGATGGAAGTTTATAGGTATTAAATTTAAAATTTCTGGACAGTCAATATTACTATTTAGTAGACTATAATTCCGTTTTACATCAAAACATTTTCTTCTAGATAAAATAGGATGCAATTTTAGATTACTATAAGTAAATGAGTAAATCATCATGTTTAATTTCATAATTATTTATTTTATAACAAATTAAAGTTAAAAACTTAAGACACGATGCTGTATGGATTCAATCTTATTTGCCTGTATCACTTGACACAAAATGGAGACCATACAATAGAATCGCATTATAAGATAGATCGTACAAGTTCAATATATAGAGTTTTTAAGCAGGTAACAAATATATGTGATAAGTATCGAGAAAGATAAATCACTAGATTGAAAAATACCTAAGTCTTTCACGTATGGTTAAATGTATTGAGATTGCAATGATTACATCCATTAATTATATATTGGTGATGAACGTAAGATTTAGTTCTAGTAAAAGTAATTTGTAAGCATTTACTCTCATTAATCTGCAAGACTGCAAACCATTTTTTATTAACCACATATAAAATTTATCTAATTCAGAGGTGATTGTATTTGAGCATATTACTTTAAGTTATTGGAACATAAAAAATACTTACAATGATTAAAAACTTTACAAAGACCATTTATAAATATTATGAAATATGAATAGAATATAGAAAACAATAATGCCCACCTTGTGGAACCAAACATTGTTTGACAAATTTTCTGTTTTTAGAATATATTTTATATAATATATATCTTTTTTTTAACAATACTGCACGTTGAGTCAATACATTTATTTGAGTATACAAAAATTATGTCAATTTACTATTTTAAAAATTACTGTCCATAAATTAATATTTTTTAACGCTTTTAAGAATTTTTAAGGTTTCATTAAATACGCAGATGACACAATACCTATCCAATTCGTTTTATCTACCTTGCTCAAGTTTGACTTGAAAATAAAATAGGTACCTATGTGACATCTGAAATTTTTGAATCAACTAAACAATGTATTTATAAATTATTTAGTTTAAATAATTAATTAATAATTTTTAGTATACATTTGTGATAAACGTAAAAGCGTTTTAACTTTTAATATATTACAATAAAGTAGATAGTAGACACTTGTTAAGTATTTTGAATACTTTAAAATGTTTTTGTATTTATATTCGAATACTTTAAAAAGACAGTATTCTGAATACATTTGAAAAGTATCAGTGGCGTATTTACGGAGGGAGATTAGGTGATATATCTCCACCTTGACCTTTTTTTTAGCTTATATTTTATACACGGTTAGTTATGTTTTTCCATTTACCACTTTTTCAGTAGGTTGTAAAATTCTGGGACATTTGGTATCGGGGAGATTATAGATAATATAAGATAGATGTATTCATGTATTTCGAGTGGTGGGAGAAAAACTATAATTCCAGCCTCAAATAAATCCTAAATACGCCACTGAAAAGTATCCTTAACAAGACTGCCAGGTCTCCTAAAGATCTTAATCTGGACTTGTGTCTATAGGTGTCACTGTAACGGATGTGATAAATTTTAATTCAATGATATAAAACTGTTGTATGCGAAAAACGGTTCTAAACAACGACTCATGTCTGTCTGCAGCCTATAATATTAGTAAGTTTATTTTATAATAATATTGCTATCAAAGTAATTTATTTTCTATTTGAAATTAATAATACGCAGCAGATTGGCTAAAAAAATTTAAATATGTGTGTAATATAATAATATACTTTAAAAATTTCGAGTATCTACCATCTACGAATAATATTTTTAAATTGCAAAAAAATAACTAAAACCGTTATTCTCCGTTTATATATCTAATTTCGTCTAAATTTTAACTCAAAATATCTATAACAAAATAACTGTGTTTTATATTATTTGGTTACAATGTGAACTACTTACGAGATACCTTGTTTTACATTTTCATTCTTTGGCTGTAAAAATTGAACATATTTTTATACATTTTTAACAACAAAATAATTTTCGAATTTTCGTTATTTCAATCAATGTTGTCAAAATTTGAACTTAAAAAAAAATAAGAATACTTACTTTACGTATCTTTAATATTTTTCAACTGTTATTATAAAAACTTATAAGGAAACTTGTATTACATTTTCAAACTTTTTGACCCAAAAAAATTGAACATTTAATTACCACAAAATAAAATCTTTCGATGTTTCAGCTATAGAAAATAACTAGAAAATATATATGTCAAATGTATGTTTATTCCCCTTGAGATCCGAGTTATCCAGACATGAATGTAATATATTTAAACCCACTGTCACTCACTGATATAAAATCGTTATCCCTGGATTGACAATTCTGCTTTTATATGTTCAATAATATTTAATCCTCAATATTCAAAGAGTTATTACAACTATTCACATTGCACAGCTATCCGCTTTACCCTTTTCACCCATATCTAAGATGTAAGCTTGACAATTTTCTGTTCATTGAAATGTTCTGAAAACTTTCAACTATCTTTAAACATTTTATTTTTCATGTATTTTTCTTAACATAATTAATTTTGGAGGTTGAATGGTTAGTATGTTAGTTAAATTGTTATTATTTAATTAGGAATTAAACGACCGTGAGTATTAATTAAAATTAAAATATACTTATACAGCGGTACCTACCTACCTATACATTTTAAATGAAACATATTCATCAATTATAAATAGTTCTGACTTACACTTTAATTTGGTATAACTAATAACTGCCCATAAAAAGCGGTTAGTGTAAAGTTGTGGAAATAACTCAAACAATAAATAGGTACCTAACAAAAAATGTGAAAATCAATAAATGTAGGAAAACGTTACACACTCGATATATTTATACTGAAATAAAATTACAATTTTTTTAAAAATAGATAAAAATGTATATAATTTTTTTTTTATTATTGATCAAGAAAATGCTTCAACAACAATGGTTATTACTAGGGCTGAGGACTTCTAGTTTTTGCATATTTTTATAGAAAGATCGTAGAAAAATTCTAGTGAATAACAAATGTGTTTCATAACACCAGGAGATCAAATTAAAAATTTTATTTTGCATATTTTTACATATTTTTTCATTATTGCATATAAATGCATATTTGAGTATATCAGAAAAATTAAGAACATATTTGCCAATTTTCGAAATAAGTTCTTAAATTAGCTTAGACAAAAAAGAACCAAGTGGTAAATTTTCCATTTCAAAATAATATTTTTAGTATCGGTTAGGTAATTTACTATCTGACCGATAAAATATACCGATAAAATCAATGAAACCGAAACGCGTATAGGTAGTGAACTTCAGTTGTCCGTCATAACTTATTACTTATTAGCGTGTATGGTTACTTTTTTTTTTTAAACAGTATTATTATGAAGATATTTTGCTAAATAAGTTTATACAAATCAGTCATTTTTAGAAAATGTATTATTTTGTTGTTTGCATCTTCGTCGGGTCCCAGGACTTCGGATAATTTTTCTGGCAGATTTTTTTTTTCTGAGGTCTTTGTATTTTAGACAATCAGTGAGTATGTGTTTTACTGTTGTGCATATTCCACATGTGGTGAAAATTGGGGGCTTTCTTTAGCCATTCAGAACCCGTGGGTGAATTTTGTGTCATATTCTTAGTCTGTTTAAGACTGTTTCATTTTTCCTGTTTTGATTGTTTGAGGGCCATTTGAAGGTCGATCTTTTAATTACGGTGAGTTTTTGGTTTTGTTTTTTCCATATTTTAGTGTACATATTTTTTTTTATTTTATTTTTTTTTTTTGATGTCGGTGTATGTTTATATTTTTATTTCTATCTGATATATTTGTGCTATTTGCTTGGATGCTTTGTCTGCTGTTTCGTTGCCTTGAATGTTGGTATGTCCTGGTATCCATATTAGAACAATTTTTTATTTTATGTATTTATTGAATTCTTTATATTTACTGTGATTTCATTGGGATTGAATAAATTTTAAATGTATATTTATTATAGAGATAAATTATTTTACATTTTGGAATTCTTATATTATGCTTAATAGTATGTACCTATGTATAGTATTAAAAAAATATTAAAATGGGTAAATGTGGTAATACAAGTACAGTCTTAAATATAATTATGTAGGTAAAATATAGGTACTACAACTATATTATAATATAATTGGATTTATTTGATAAGAAATCAATATGAGATTTTCATAATTTTCAACTTGCTGAAAATGCTGGTGAAAATTTACATCACTATCCCACCTATAAAATATTTTGTATATACGGCTGGTATGATAATAATAATACTATGGTTTATTAGTCCATCACGTTCGGGATTTTCCGTAAAACAAACAGCATAATATATAATATCATAATAATGCACATCTAATTTAGAAACAACAAGTAGATGAGAATTTGATTTATAACGTTTCTCGTTCCTGGATACATAGTCAACGTAAATGTTTTATGGGCGAATTTTAACTCCGAAGCATGTGTGTTTACGCAAGAGTGCATTTAAATCATCGTCATGTGCCCACGACTTGTTGGCAACAGAAAAACAATTTTTTTTCCACTTAATAAAAGTATTTATTTTTTGCTATTCCTAATTCCTCGGGTTTTCGAGCTAAATCCACATAATTTTACGTAAAAACACTGACGAATAACAACACTAAAATGCGCATATTATTATATTGTAAGTATATGAATATACAAATCAAAATATTTTTTGTATATTATTTTGACATAATATTATCAATGTGAAAAAATTGATCCTATATATAAAATACTCGTTAGTTCGTCGAGCGAAGATGATAATTATTCATCCAATAAAAATTGTACAGCTTTGAAATTTGTAAATAAACTATTAAATAAGTGTTTTGGTATAACATTGGATAATAAATTTAATTGGGACCATCCTATATAAATGCGCTAACCAATACAATTTTTTATATCTTTTACATTTGTTTAATGATGTAAAAAATATATTTAATATAGAAATAAAAATGCTTATTTATATATCGCACTCGTACAATCAATTGTGAATTATGGGATAACTGTATGGGGTCAAGCCTATATTATGAAGCTCTTATACCACTCCATTAAATTAAACTGTAAATAGCTTAATCAAATTTTTGTTAAATAAGCCGAAATAATACAACAATTATGATTATATAATTATACAATTATTATGATATATATGACACGAATTAAAAGTAAAAAACATCAAATATTAATATATTATAAATGATTTGTTTAAATACGCAGATAGTGGTCTGAAACATATTGATTTGCTCGTTTAATTGAGCCGTAATACGACAGCTATATCTAATAAAATGTTAAACAGAAAATTGGTACGGTCTATATAGTGTTTTAAATAAAAGAAATTATGTAGGTGGGGAATATTGATACTAGAAAATATTTTATTTTCGGTGGTTCAAAAAATGTGTCCAAAATTAAATTAAATATAAGCTCACAATTGCATACATATAAATTCATAATAGTTACAATAATAGTTTCCCTATGGTATTAAAAAAAATGTCCATTGTCAATTGTCATGTCTTTATTTAAGTAGGTAACTATTAGTAGGTTTATACTTCATCGATGTATTGAAGTGAAGCATATTAGATTTTGAGCGGAGCGGAAAAGCTAGTGGTTTTACAATGATGCTTAAATTTTTTTTTCTTTTAAACACAAAATGTTTACCAGAAGCAGTGTTTCGATTTCAATATATTATGGTATCTTATATTTTAGAAAATTGGATCAAAATAAAGCTTTAGAGAGGTCATATTTCGATTTTCCCAGTAGTTATTTAATGCCACGGGAAAAACCACCGACAAATTACGAAAAAACGGGATTTTAATTTCCAACGTTTTTTTTATCACTATAAAAACGAGTAAAAATCCTGACGAATTTAAAAATATTAATTCAACTATTACAGGTGATAATAAATAATAACAACTATATAAAAATTTTATATTATCATTGAATTCAAATTTAATATCATCCATTATACCACTTGTAACCTACTGTACACAAAGCGATATACACTTACCCGTTTTTAAAATTATTTTTCCAAGGCGTTAAATTATCAGATTTATGACGTATTTTTTTCAATTTTTTCAATTCTTACGCGTTCATTCAAAACTTTCTATTATAACAAAATTGTGGGAACCTGGTAATAAGCTCATACGTTGCAGTTGCACAATGCACGCATGCACTAGTTTGTATGAAACCCATACAATATCTTTAATCATCGTTATATCGACATTGTCATTTACCATAATAGATTAAATTAATACTTCCCTAAAATACCTTGCAGTAGATACTTATCTAACGTTTCGATACTTTATGATTGTTTTTTTTTTCTAGTTTAATATTCTAATTCAAATTTAACCCTGATTTTCAACGAACCTACCAATATTCCACGTTTAAAACAACCGTACTTACCAATTTTCCGACAATCAATAAAAATATATCTTAATGTAATTTCTTACAATTTTATTTCGATAAGATAATATATTAATTTAGTGCTAGGGACGTATTAAAAACTGATGGGAAATAAGCCATGAGACAATAGACATATAATATCCACGTTGAAATAGTTACAAACAAAGTAAACGGTATAATTATGAAATTTTATAATTGACCTATGAGGAACATAATATTATGTTAATAGAGTTTCGACATTTTATTTTTGGGATTAATTTTGAAATGAGTACTTTGAATACCTACAACGTGTCAGAGGCCTCTGTATGGCTCTATAGATGACCATTTACCAGATTATAAAATCTAAACTAGTTTCACGGGTACTTATGTGATTAATCTTAGGTAAAAACTTAACCGAACTGAAATCCTGCCCATGCTACTACTACTAGCTGCAGTACAATCCACGGATTTCACCTGGCGAAAAATGATTAAAATTTATAAAATACGGCGTTAACACTTTAACCCTGTAAGTCCTATCAGTTCAGTTATCATACCGCTTTGAATATTTTCGAACGTGGTTCAGACTATACTCTCTAAACTTTCCCTGATATCTCTAAGAATAACCTATAGCGTTTTCGAAAAGGAGCCTGCAGTGCCGGTTTTCCAAATTTTCCGCAATTCTATACAATATAGCAGTGGTTTTCAAACTGGGTGCCGCGGCACACTGGTGTGTCGCGAGCATTCACTGAGTGTGCCGCGGTCTTTCGGAAAGTTCAACAATTCGCACAAGAATAAAATTATAAAAATAAAATTAATAAAAATTTTTTAGCCCATCAACCACACATTTCTAATTAAATGTACGTATATAATAATAATTCAATGTAATTTTGATCATTTAATTATTCAGTGCAAAAAAAAAGGTTAGTGTGCCGTGAAAATTTTTTGAGGAGCACGATGTGCCGCGTTCAATAAAAGTTTGAAAACCACTGCAATATAGCGTATTATATATGTAGTATTATTGGATTTTGATGACTATTTTTTATCTGAAAGAAAAAGACTTCCTATTACAGGCCGCATTGAACTCCGATTTTTATTTTATATCAAAATAATAGTATAAAATTACATTCTTGTTATTCCAAAAATTACTCATGATTTCTTCTTTTTTAAAAATATATTTATAAAAAAAAAACAATTCTTTGGCTCGGGAAGCGCCGCCGGGCGGGACAGCCATAGTTTATGTTTTATGTGTGCATATTGTAGTCAGTATATATAGTTACGGTTGCACTGCAAATACGCGATAGTAATAATAATGCTTTCCTATATAGCGTATATTATACTATTTTCGTCGCGGCTGAAGTTAATCAGCTACATATACAATATAGATGGACGTTATAATATATACACGATTCGAGTTGACCCCGGTTCGCGTTCACGCCACAAGCCTTACACACTAATATAGCATCGCATTTTCGTAACAGCATAATAATATTATATACGCCGCGACGTACCCGCGTATCATAGCATATTCCCATTACGTGGGCGAGTCGTGTAAATAGTCACCTACAGGGTGGGCCGCCCGCCGTCTAGTGTTTCACCCGCGAGTCGGACGCGGAAAGACGAAAAAATGACGAACTCGCCCTGTATAATGCAATATATACAGTGTCGGGTGGGCTCGCAGAACGCAGTAAATAACATTTGGGGACGATGTGTACAGAGCGATTCACCAAACGTACGCGCCCTCCCCCCCCCCTTTTCGTTCTCCGCGATAGCGCCGGTCATTCGAAATGGGATTTTCCGAACTTTAACGATATTATTATATTATACTCGGCTCAGTACGCGCGCTTTGAAATTCTCGAGTTTTTTTCGTACTATACTCAAGGATAATACATAGTGTCCGGTGCGGAGTTTGTTCAACTTTTTATTTTCAAAAGACGCGACCCCTCTTTTTCCACAGGATATCAGGGATATATGACACGATCGCCAAATGTCAACAATACCTGTTATTTAATATCTATTAAGCGTGGCACACAGACACAGATATCTAGGATTTTGGCGCTTTCGTACGATACAACTTTTTTTTTTTCCCATCTCATTTTGGCGCTCATGTCTTCCACCGGATATCAGCTTGTTTAGCCGATAATCAAACTGAACGTTTTCCAGTATCAACGCACTAAAATTCAAACGAGTATAATTCAAATCAGTATAATATTATAGTCTATTTAAATTATTCGACTTTGCCTACAAATGGGGTGGATGGAAGATTTGCATTGAGGCCATGGTGATTTGAACAATTTAGTAATCATTAAATATATTAACCTGTAAACATTTGTATAATTTGTAAAAAATGGCCCGAATGTAATATACATACTACATCTATTTTATATTTTTGAAAACTGCTCTTGTATTTATGATAATTAATTGAACTCTATGTCTCTATTTACACAAAAAATATGTTGTGTTATATTGTATATAATAATAACTTTGATAGCGTTAAATTTACCATTAAATTTAACCATTCATATAGTTCTAGGAGTAAAAGTAAATTAAACAGTATCTGTCTTGTGTAGCTCTACATTTATTTTGGTCAACATTATAGTCCAATTGCCTAATACTGGTATTAAATTATGTAAATATTTTCAACTAGATTTAAGAAAATTCAGTTATTTTTCACTTTATGATTATTCAGTGTAGTTTGGTTAAAATATTAATCAATTAGTTTTGTAATTGTTTATATTATTAGGGCGTTAAGTATGTATTTATAAAATGTAATTTTATGTTTTGTTTTTTTACCATTTTTGGCTCTCTCATTGCCATTATACAAATTGTATTCATTTCTTTAAAAGCTTTATTTAATATCGTCATTTTTTCTCAAAATTGTTTTTCAACTCTCTATACATATACGTAGTACAAGATCTTAGCTTTTATTTGAGAGACTTGAAAACAGAATAATTTACATGTACATATATTTATATATTATATTATATATACGATAATTTAATATTTTAATCCATTAAGAGGACGTCACACCCGCATGTGTTGTCTCCGTCTTACAAAATGTACAACATAGCAAAAACTGTTTTGCGCTGGACAACTTTTCTCGCACCATATTTGCTGTATAACTACCAAATTTTCACAATACGTAAAAAAGAACTTTATTTGTGCAACAGCGTGCTTCTTTTAATAGCACTATCCAATCATTTTTTACAAACAAATAACTTTTATTGTATTTATGTTATCTAAAATATAGGCACTCTGTTGCATAGATAAATGTCTACCCTATATGTTCAGTAATTTTAGAGCCACTACTACAGACACAGAAAAATAAAAGTTGTCCCGCGAAAAACAGTTTTTGCTATGTTGTACATTTGTGAGGCGCAGACAACACTTGTGGGTCGTGGGTGTGACGTCCTCTTAATGTATTGTTAGTTATTACTGTTTTTTATATTAAATAAACTATTATTATTATTAAAAACCATTGTTAAACCAATAAATCTCATTGGTCCACTCAGAATCTAAAATACCCAACATTAATTAAGTGGGCGGTGTTGCCTATCAATTTGCACTGACACTATACCTGTATGTAACACAAGTAAATTGTGAAAGGTCATTTTAAACGCTGAAGGCAGCTGGTAGGTATTAAAAAATAAATTTCGTAATGCAATGACCGACGAACTTTGGAACTTTTATGTTGCCTAGAAGAATTTTTTTCCCGGCCTGAACTCCACTTATGCCGGGTACATGGACGATCATTAAACATTTATTGAATTAATAGTGAGCTAATGGTCACTTAAACACGATTAAGTGGACCACGTGATTGGTCCGTTAGATTTTATTGAACCATTAAATAAATTAATTTTTCATGCAACCCGACATTACTTCATTTATTTACAAAATCGTACGATGATTTAATACCCAAGCGTATAGTGCGACGTGTGCTATTAATATGTTTAAACCATTTTAGGTAATTATGACACAATTTTATCATAGAAAATAATTATTAACTATGGGCTTATATTATTATTATTATTATTATTATTAACTTAATTTCAGAAAATCATGTATACAATAATATTATAATAATTAAAGTTTTTTTTTTTAAATTCATAATATAATAAGTATAGGTATGGAATAATATTATAGTCACGCCAATACATGTCGTAGAAAATCCTCGTGGGTCCCCTGTACCCCCCCCCCCCCTCTGGTACTGATTGTATGGGTAGCAATATTATATACACGACGAGGGTGTAGTAAAACGATTTAATATATTTAGAATAGGTACATGCCGACACGCAATAAAAGCTCCGTAATAGGTACGTTGTACGCACAACCGCGCGGAGTTATGTGCGCTGCACGGCGCGTTCAAAAAGTTTGGAAAACTAAGTTTTTCTTCCCTTTGATTATTCCGATTTTCGCATACTAATGTGAGCACCACATACAGAATGCTTCACAAACCGCGCTCATAATATTCTGATGCTTGAAATTTTAAAATTTACTCAAAGACCATAATATTTTCAAATTCTTCTCATTTTTCGTGCCTATACTATTTATGCGTGGAGATACAAACTTTAGTTTTTCATATTAATTATATTTCTATAGTAAATTAAACGTCGACAGGGGTGCCATTTGGGGGTACTCACACACCCTGAAATTTGTTTATCCTTTTGTTTGATATTCTAATTTTAAATACAGTGTATATCTCGGTAACTCGAATCTCAAGGGGGAGAAAAAACACTAAATGCTAAAAATGTCGAGTTATCAAAATCTTAATGTGTTATTGTTATTTGAAGGGGAATTTTATTTGTTCGAGATGTCGAGAATTTCGAGTTACCGAGAGTTACACTGTATAGGTAACTAATGAAACAAATAAATAAATAAATCAAATGTATGCGTTAAAAAATTTAAAAATAATAAAAGCTGAATGACCTAAGCTGAATTACCTACCTATAATTTGAATATTGTATATTTATATGTTATGTATGGAAACTAAGTACCTGTGCTTATGATAATAAAAATTCCACAGTGAAAACACCAGAAACGTTTTTTTAACGATTTGTCTGGTGGTGGGAAAAAATTGGCCTCTTTAATTGTATGCACATCCTTAATAAATAAAACTGAAATGGCGCCCCTGAACGTCGACGGATAATTATTCTGAAAACTTAGACGTATCAATATAATATATACTAGATCAGATATATTACACAATATATTTTATATTTTTGTAAGCCCATTTTTAAAAACTATAATTATCCTTAATATAAACATTATTTTAATAGCTGAGGGTAACTATAAGAATTTGTTCGAATTTTAAATTAAGTTATTAAAAGTTCTCATTTGAAAAACAGAAGTTTTTATCGCCACAGGAAACTTTTTAAGTAGGTAGTATAAAAAATGTCAAAAACTTGTAAATACATCTTTAAGTATATTTCAAAACTCCAAAAATCAGAATTTTAATAAATAAACGGTAATTAATAAATACATTTTAAAAACAATGGGGGTGAGAATGCTTGGTGAATCGCCCTGTATATCAGAGTATTATTTGGGAATATTTTTCAAAATATATTGAAATTTTAGTTTTCGTGTAAGAATTACGCGTTGCACCTATTTACGTAATTTTGAATTTTGATGTGGCAACGATAATTTTTCTTTATAATAGCGTATATAGCTTGATTTAACAAAATAAATATTAATTAATTAGTTTTAGATAATATATCCAGTAAAACTCCCTTATCCAAATCGCTTGGTACCAATACTGATTTTTCCGTTATAAAAGAGTTTCCGTGATAAGGAGACTAAAATATATGGGAAGTATGTTGTAATCCGTATATTGTAATATTTGTAGGTTATACGGGACTGTTTTTGTTTTCCGTTATAAGGAGATTTCTGTCTTAAAGGGGGTCCGTTATAAGGAGGCTTTACTGTATAGATACAGTTGTGTAGAGGAGACTGGTTTAATATGACACTACTAATAATGGCTACCATGGCTATACCATGACACTTTGATGTTTCGATAGGAAAATATACTGATAGGTACAGAGGTGGTTCTAGGGGGGAGGGGATAATATCCCTCCCTATAATATATATTATATTGGCATATTTGCTGATCAAATTGGCCTCTTTTCAGATCTTGGATAGATGGACACTTGGACCCTCGAATAAACACACATACAGTTTAAATTAATTTTTTTGTTTTATATACCTAGTCCACAAGTATAGATCCTAATCTGGTTTTAATAAGTGGCCCCTTGAAATGTCCTGACCCACAGTTTCCTAACTTTGGATCCACCTCTGGATAGGTAATGTATTTAATGATCCAAGAAATCTTTAATTACATGACTATACTAGGTATAACAGTTATGCACGATTATACATGTTGGCTCTATGCTTGTACCTTAACACAAAATATTGTATTTTGTGTGATTTAAATTTTTTTTTTATCAATCTTAGTATTACATTTTTAGATTTTAAATTTTGTCGTATGTACTTAAGACTGTAAATTTTAAGTTGCATTAAAAAAGTAAACCATGGGTACTATTATAGTGCTGTTATGAATAAACCTATATTAGTACTTTTGCATCAAAAAACTTAAACAAAACATGTATTGAACAAATGACATAGCTAGTGATAGTATACTTTAATAATGCTTTTTTTATTTACAGTTAAACGTATTGTTAAACTATATTTGTGACTATAGTGCTATATCAGTGCTCGGAAGGAACGCGTTCAGAGGAACTCGTTTCAATGATTTCGTTAAATTTTCAGGAACTTAACGGGAACGTAGTTAAGTAGTTCCTTTTTCACGAGACGGAACATATTGGAAATTTCGTTCCTTTTTTCGTTAATTTATTCTTATAAATATAGGGAATTCAAATAATTTTTGGAGTAAAAGTTTTTAGAAATTTTTTTTAGAAATTAGTCAATATAATGAGCTATCAATATTATTACACCTATGTAGGTACGACAATATACGATAATATTGACACTGTTTATAAAATGTCAAGTCAGTTTTATGGCAGTCTTATAGGTTTTAATTTGTACGAAATAAACAGAGTAAACATTTTAATAGCAAAACAACTATATGTACCTATAATTAAACAATTTATTACTACAAATTACACTAATACATGCAGTTTTAAAGTTATTGAGGAACGAAAAATATTCTTTATTTAGTAACGAGGAAAGGTATACTAATTGATTTCTTTAAGCAAGAAAAGAGAACCGATTTAGTCCATTTTTACCAAAATTAATGCTGAGATAAATTTTTTTTTCAAAGAAACTTCACAAGCGCTGAACTAGAGACTGGTATAAGTTGTGATAACTAAAATAATGAATAGTTAAAATTATATTATTATAATTATACTTTTTTTTTAAAGAAATTTATTTATTTTTCTATATGGTTGGCCAAGTGAACAAATTTTTAAATATAATAAATTTATTATTTGACTACAGAAATGTGTGCATGGAATTAGTATACATTTGTGGGTTTGTTTTCAGGTATTCACTAATAATACTTTTCTTTACATTACCTATACCGTTTAAAAAAAATGGTATGTCATATTGAGCCTGTGATCTCCCTTATAGCTCTCTTTTTAAGAGAGAGTAGGAAAAAATAAAAATTATTGCTCGTCTTTTTATAAATAATAGCCTTTGACTTATCTTTGTATAATAATAATAATAATAATAATAAATTAATTTCAATTGAAATTTGAAAACGTTGTATTTTTATTTTATTCCAAGACAAACCTTATATTCGACCATTATTCCGACTTTAACGGGCGATAATCTTTTTTATTCGTATAGGTACCCTCTGTAAAGAAGTTTCATTTCATTCGCGAGTACTCACAACACTCAATTTTTTTAAATACAACAATAAATTACTGATGTGGTTTTTAAGTTGATATTCAAAATATATCGAGAAGCTGATGCCATCGTCACGTGATATGTATTGTGTAAACATTTTGGAATTGAGATTACAAATTAGCAAATTAATGACCATTTTTAATTGAGTTAAGTTAAGTTAATAGAAAACATTTTAAAAAGTTGAACATTAATCTATGCTATTTTTTTTAACTCGGTTAAGTTAAAATTTATATGAAAACTTACAGTTAACTTATTAAATATTAAGTTAGGTAAGTTATTTTTTATTTTTAATAGCCATTAATTTTGGTTTAAAATAATAAAATGTAAATGTTTATGCATCGATAATAATTATTTTATTATTTATAAATTAACGTAACTTGGATTTGATTAAAAGTAACTTGTTATTCATTAAGTTTACATCGATAAAAATCAGTTAAGTTAATAATTGAGTTGACGAAAATTAAATTAAAAAAGTTTATATTAACTTGGCTTTAACTTTTCAAATCGTTTATGTCCAAGATTAATGAAATTCGTACAAATACTGTTGTGGTTTTGATTTGACAGGCCAGATAATATATCGAAAAGCTGGTGCCAGCGTCACGTGATACTGGCACCCGCTAATCAATTTTGGATTTCAGCTAAAATGTTTGCAAACCGTATAACAATTACTGCGATGTGGTTTTTGAGCTGAATTTCAGACATACCGCGGGTGCCAGCGTCAAGCACCCTAAAGAGAGGTAGCTTTTATTTGTTCTGGACCTGCGGGATTTCTATTCCTCAATAAGCCCATAGGCCTATATTTTGTGTGATTTATGTCGAATAACAGCTACGAGATAATATCCACTGCATATTATAGTGCACGCCATGAAT
The DNA here is from genome assembly GCA_008086715.1 of Sitobion miscanthi. Taxonomy (NCBI): domain Eukaryota; kingdom Metazoa; phylum Arthropoda; class Insecta; order Hemiptera; family Aphididae; genus Sitobion; species Sitobion miscanthi. The sequence continues at coordinate 22,726,512 of CM017801.1, read as the reverse complement.
TAATTCCTAATGCTCTAAAATTAATACCATAATACACGATAATTTATTAATAGCTTATTCAAATGTTTCAAATGTATTTCAAGTATTGACAAAATTTGTAGAATTCACGAAACTGTGAAAAATAAACTATTTTAGATTATAAATCTTTTCTATAAAATAACTTGCAAGGCTTGGTGCAAGGCTCCTTATATATTGTCACAATAGCGGTTAAAAAATATTAAAAATACATAATTTTTTACATTAAAGCTATAGTTAAATTACATAATTACTCATCATTACTGAGTTAAATATATATTATTTTACTATTTAACACAAATTAAAAACCAAGAAAGTAAAAACTTTACATAACAAAAATAATTATAATAAAAAACGGTTTTAATTAACTCTGGTTAATAATCAACTATTGTATAAGGATATATTTATAACGTTAACCTAAAAGTCAAGATTCAGATACCCACAGGAGATGTCAAATACCAGTATAGTGGGGTTAACCAACCGTATTCAAATTATATAATTAAATATAGATTAAGGTTCTTGTATTAAAACTATGATTTTAATTATGGGATAAATGTTTATTTATTTTATTTTTATTTTTTTTTTAATATTATATTAAATTATTTTGGGTATTTGTATCATCAGACATACTCATATTGTCGATTATAAGTTATAACTATTAAATAGAAAAATTATTAAGTAACAAAATAAAAAATAAAATATTGTCAAATGTATAGAGTGTAGGACAAACACTATTTGGATAAATAAAAAGTATAATTGGCCTCTGGCATAGTAGAAATACTTGCACGCAAATACTTATAAAACACAATTAGTCTGCACTTTGTTGATAAAGAAATATTGTTTTGGAGGGACATCCAGTTAAAACATAGTTTAATAATGATAATTGACAATATGGGGAATATTAGTTAAGAATACAGATAGTAGAGTTTACTAAAGTATAATATATAGGGTGTAAAAAATAAAATAATTGTTTAAAAATAAAGGAAAAAAAGGAAGCCTCAAAAGAAGCATGGAACAATCACAAAAAACTTCAATCAACAGTCCACCTTCGCCATATTCAATCAATCCGGATAAAAACAATGTCTTTGTCATTTTTTTTTCTCTAAAGGAAGGGGGTAATGTAACAATTATAAATATAAATATGTTACATGACACCTATGCATATAATACGAACTCTACCGTATGTACGATTAACTGCTGACCGATATATTATTAATATTAAAAGACATACATAATTGTAAGGCCTATGGCCAACACACAATGTATTAGTAAGTCAGTTCGCTGTGCACATTAGACCTCAATACACACTACGATTACCGGACTCCGTATAACTGCGATACAGTTACATAGTATAATAGAACATAGTTGATATAGTTGTGAGTATTAATATTTGTAAGTGTTTAGTAGACAATAAAACATAATTATAACTGAAAAGGAATCCTAGTAATTTAAATATATTTAAGATCCTGATATCTACATATCTGACCCTGGCTACGGTATTTATATCTATAAGATCCTACGATTCTCCTTGGATATCTTATATTTAATTGGTCGTTCCCCCGACCACGTTACAGTGTAAATTTCAAATATCAACAGTTATTCGTTTTTGAATAACAGTAAAATAAAAAAAACACTCATAAAAAACACACTTTACTGTAAAATCAATAAATTCATCGCTCCGCTCAGAATCTAATATGCATATTGACAGTTTTATTTAGACATATATATGACTATTATAATTGTTTACCTTAAGCATTTTATTCAATATAATATGTTCTATCAAAAAATTGACAAATCCTGTTGACTGCTAACAGGGGAGTATATATAATATTGGTCTAGTCAATAGGGTTCCAAAAAAGGCGTTGCCTTGCATAAAATAATAAAGTTTTGAAACTTGGCGAAAAGTTAACAGAGAAATTGTAAAAACCCCAAAAAAGTGAAAAATCTCATTAAAATCTAAGATGACGGACAATTGGGGACCTCGGAGGGATGACGCATTTATTTTGTTCAATCAGGGCCCCAATACGAAACTTTAGTCATTTACGCAAGGCGAACCCCCTATTGACTGGACTATATATAATATATGCAATATTTGTTATGGAATATTCATTATCTAGAAAAATAAATATGTATTAAATCTCTAAATATTCAATAAAATTCTATTTATTTTATTGGATTTTTACTTAGCCATATTATTTTACTAATATTATTCTTTCTAGCGTGGCCAGCAATCTACACAATTTCTAATTTTTAGCAATTTTTTACTTTCGATGAATCTTTTTATTTATTTCACTGTAATTTATAGCTTTTTCATTTTTTCAGTTTCACTGTTTACTGGTGCAATAGCTAAAAATAATATGTAAAATAAAATAATGAAATGGAGTACATTGTACATACCTACTTACCAGGTGTTAAATTAATGTTGATTTTGTAGATGTTGTGATTTTGTATTTCTATAATATTATTACCATTATTCGATGTTAAAGTGCTATTTTTGAAGCATATTGGCATCGAATTGTCTTAAAAAATATATTTCACATTATAATTAGGTAGTATGATAAAATAATTATTTTTTTTAAACAAATGCTTTAATTTCGAATTCATGGGATTTAATTTTAATTTTTATTAAATTTATTCGTACAGAGTTAAAGATTTATTCGTTACTCCTGTTAACATGATAGGATCATTTTTAAATTCACTATTAGAGGGCATTAACGTATGTTTAACGTAACATAATATATTTGCTCCCGTGTCTATTGTTACTGAAATCGTAATGATATTTAATGTAGCTTATATATGTAGTGGTTCAGTTATATTAATTATTTTATTGCTATATGTTTGGCAGACTGAAGATAAATGGGAACATATATCAATACCTAAAATTTAACTAGAAACTAGTTTTTTATATTTCTGATTGATATTAAATCGACACGTTTTTGCTGAGTGCCCTATTTTGTCCCAAATTATCATAGGTATCATAAGTTTTGTAGGTATTTGTTTTTGTAATATAAATGCTCTGTATTATAATAATTTTTCAAGCATATTTCGTGGTTATAATTATAGAATGTTTTATGTCGAAAGCATGTATCTGTGGTGTGCTTAAATTTAACCTATTTGTATTTTATCGTAGGCATAATTTTGATTAAAAAACTTGTGTTATCTCATTAAATTTGGAGGTTTAAGGAATTATTTTTGATGGGTTTTGATTTTTCAGCTGTGAGGTTCAATTTACTTTATTCTCTAAATTAGTCCATTTTGTGTCACTAATTAAATTTATTTTCTGCGATCCGAGGTCATTGGCGCCATTTGTAGAAATGTTAATATGGAATTATAAAATATATTATAAATATTTATCTTTTTAATCATATATTATTGTTTATTGTTTATGTTTATTACGTACACACTGTGGTTTACTACTGTCTCATCACTATATATATATGGTTTTAATAATATAATGATTTACTTACCCTAATTCAACTGCAGATGAATTGCATATTTGATAAAAATAAACTCCTCGCATACCTATTGTCTACCGATGTGGCTTTATTGCATGTAAAACAAAGAGAACCAGACAATTAACGACACATTGTATCTAATGCTCAATAGGTGGATTGCCCAGTAGGTTACTGTCTTACACCGATCATGATTGTTAGCTAGACACTGAAATACAGCTATCGACCTTATACTTTTTATAAATATAGAAAAACACCGGAGAATTGTCTTCGATCTTATGCAGTATGATTGCCTAAATAGGCATCTAATTTGCACGAAAATCAAAATTCCCGGGTGATAACTAATAGCTAGACATTACATTCGAATACAGATTTATACGCTACGATGTTTTTACAGCCGTAAAATCACTGTACGAACACCGGACTATACCACGAATCTATGGCTTTCAACTTTTTAACGAACCAAAAAGCACCAGACAAACAACGGCAAAATGTATCCAATGTGTCATAGGTGGATTGTCCAGTCGGTAAACGACTTACATCAGAGATGACTGAAAACAGTGAAAATGGTATCTAATATTAAATTAGGTAAGTAATTAATTTAGTAATCAACAATAAAACTGTCATCTTATAAAATTGTATATTTTAGAAACACAATTTTTCGAACACAGACATATAATTTAATGTTTATAAACAAAAGTATCAACTGTAATAAAAATTTTACATTTTTGTATACCAACATTATTTATTGTTATTGATATCTATTTTACAAATTCATACTTAAAATGTAAACATTAAATATTTTACATGCAACTATAAATTGTTACGTGGTATATTACAGTCCGCAGTGACATATTAATATAAATATAAGAGGGCCGGGGCCCGTGTGTATAAGAGAGGATTTGGTTGTTAGACAAGACACTTACCTATACCAAGTACAATTTAACGTTTTTTTTAACTAAAATATGAGTAATACAATAATATATATTTTACATTACCGATGACCTGATAGCAATACCCGGAGCAAGCGATGAAACGAGACTATACCCAAATCACCAAAAGAACGGAGATCGCTTGCGCATTCAAATTACCGCAAATTGACGAGCGACACTGTTATTGGTAAAGTATTGGGGATGCGCAGCCATAGACGAGAGTTTTGGGCGCCGCCGACTTGCGTTCTCTCGGTGATTTGAGTATAGTTTGACATACATATAATATCTAGTAAGCCGGACGATTTTTGTTATACATTATATTTATGTTTATACAGTCAAATCTTTTATTATAATTAGACAACAGTTTTACATTATTGAGTCAATTATTTTATATCATAGAATTTAATGTTATATTTACTGTCTTGCTACTTACTAAGTATAAGTTAATCTTAAACGTGTGTCAAATACATTCATAATAAATAATAATACATTTTAAGGTTATAATTATACATTTTGTGTTACATTATTTTGGTGTTTGATATTGGTTCTTGAAACAGTGTGACCATCGTGGTCGCCGGCTTGTAAATAATAATACTTGAGTTTTCAAGTATCATTTGGTGTTGTTATTTTGTAATATCTTTAAAAAAAAATCGGAAAAAACGTTATCCCGGGTCATGTAACAGGCTTGAGGAAGCGTACCAATTATGACGGGTGGTACTGGGCCTGAAAAGGCACGATGAGATGATACATTTTTCTGGTATAAATGATATTATATTGTAAAATTATTTATACAATTCTGATGGGGTAGTTCACCTTTACCCGACTGCCATCTCGAGAAAGTCACAGTTGAAACCGAGTGAACCAAAGACGAGGCACGCCGGGAGATTAACGGTTGTTTGGCCCTAAAAAGGGGCTTTTTCGTCGTCCGTCGGTGTATAGACGATGTTATCTTTGCGGGTGTAGTTGTCGGATGTCGTGGTGTTGTCACCGCCATCGTAATAGTCACGTTTTATAATAGTAGTACGTCATTAGGTAATCGGGCGTAATATGCCGCAAACGGTTATTCCAGCCACTCTGGGTTAATAGTGGAGTAGTGGTGTAGTGGCGGAGGCATGTATCAAGCATCATATTATGATCACGAGTGAAGCGAAAGTTGTGAGGAAATCGTCTGAACAATTATCATCACTCACGCTAGTTCTCCTGTTGGTGGAAGATATTGCCGCCTAGTAGTTACGAGTGTCTTCGCTGCGAGTTGTGTCTGCCTTGGTCTTTGGTCTTCAATTATTGATGTATTGATGGTTTGGACGTTCTTGAATGACTTAAGAATACGACGCTGCCCATCTGTATTTATGCTAAATGCTCTATAAAGCGTGTATTGTGGTTGGCGTATTGTGCCGAAGCTTGCGCCTTGAAAACTACAACTACTGAATGTAGTGTGATTATCAGTTGTCATAACGAGTATTCAGCTCTATGGTTTTATCGGGTTTTGTAATAGTTACAGATGCCGTCAGTTTAGTTATTCGTTTAGTGGTGGGGGGGATGGGGGGGGGGTGTATGTATTTGCTAAGTTACAACTCTCTTTCTAGATTTGTCATCGGTAATCAGTGACTCGATGAAAATTTGAAGATGCGTTAAATGGCTGGTGTCTTTCTGTTGTTTTTTTTGTGAGGTCGTACCTTTCAAAAGGCACTTAATAAAGAGTTGCACCGTGGGAGCAAAAGTTATTTGGTCATAAAAAGCGCTGTTTTCGTCTTCTGTCGATGAATGGACGGTGCTATCTTCGCTGCCTGGAATATTCGGATGTTGTGGCATATGCCGTGGGGTATTGTCACCGACAGCTTCTCTTTTTATGCAGAATGCACCGTCTCGAGCGGGTGTTGTGGTTGTCGTATTGCGCTGATGTTTGGGTATTGAAAACCAGACCAACTGCATATGTTTCTGTATGAGTTGGTGTGGTTATCACTTTTCATCGCCAGTTTTCCGCTTTCCAGTTTTCCGTATTTTGTAATAGTTGCAGGTGCCGTTAGGTTTGTGTGTATGCTTTGTAGTAGGGGAGAGTGTTTTTGTGACTAAAGTGTTTCCTCCGTTAAATTCCTGGTTTAGAGTAAAATTTGGTTTTAACTACCAAATAGGTGTCTGTTGTTTTCTAACTTTTTATTTTTTACCTTGTCCCTTTTTATTTATTCTTTGTTGATTAAGTTACAAAATTTACAAATTTTACAAATGCTGTTCCTGATTTTAAAAGAATACATTATAAAAGTGTAGAACATATTTTTCTTACGTTGTAATGGTCATCAATTTTAATATTTTATATGAGTATTAAGATGATATATATTTTGATAATAGTACAATTGTTAAAAATAGATACAGAATATGAGGTGCGATTATTTTCACAGTATTCACATTTATTTTTTTTTTGAAAAATATCATTGTTTACATATTTTATACATTCATATATTTATACATCTGAGTAATGGTTTACAATATTTTGTTTGTACAAAAATAGTACAATTGTTAAAATTAGATACAGAATATGAGGTGCGATTATTTTCACAGTATTCACATTTATTTTTTTTTTTTAAAAATATCAATGTTTTAAACTTATTGTTTACATATTTTATACATTCATATATTTATACATCTGAGTAATGGTTTACAATATTTTGTTTGTACATCAATTATACATCTTATTTTATTACTTATTGTGTGTTACGTAAATTTAAAAAAAAATAAAATTCGATACATGCTTTGGTTAATATATTTTGATAAAAGTGCCATTTTTATATATTTTACACATTTCTATACAAAAAAATTTGATTCATTATGCCACCCCGATGGCCGCTGATGTGCCAGCAAAAAAACTCCACATTACTCCAATATGGTTATCATGGTTGTCTTTATCACGGTGCCAATGTGATTTTTGCTCCTAGTAAGTACACAGTTACCTTCTGAGACAAGTCAGACACAAGACGGTACAGAACAGCAGCATAACTTCTTTCAGAGACATCGCTAAAACCACATAACAAATATCCTATCCCAGTGGAGCCACCAATACAACGTGGAATGCGAATCTCCGTCTGTCAACTTAGCATTACGTCCATAAATTGTTGCCATTTCTTAGCGATGGCTGGCGGCAGTGGATCATTACAGGAAGTTTGAGCTGACCATAAACATTGTATAATGCATAATGGAAAGTTGCTGGAGATAGAAAACCTCTCGAGTCGAAGATCTTTGCAATTACTGATAGGACTCCACGTTTGAACGAAACTGACTTAATTGCTGTCATATTGTACATAAAGTGATCAACGTTTGGACGCCACTGCCGCCTACCCTAGATAGAAATGCCATCGCAACGGTCGAACTTGAGAGAATCAAGGCGGCAAACCTGTTAGCAAATGTAGTTCGTGGCCAAACAAATGTTGAAAAAACAAATTTATTCAACATATTTTTCAATTGTAAATAATTTTATAAACTTCTTATGGATCCATATAAAATGAGTATTAAATAAAGCAGATGAAAAATCGTATGAGGATAAAAAAAAATTATTAGAGATTATTATTAACCTATTATCTTTGACTCCAATTATTAAACCTGTTAGTATATCTTGTGTATATAATTACTCAGGTTGAGTCTACCGAGATTATTAACAGCTGATTTGCTTTATATCCAGGCGGACGTTTACGCACATAAGTTATGAACTTCAAAACGTTGGAAGTATATATGAAAATGGGCTATACATATCAAAAAAAAAAATAATGAGAAAAACGATTCCGTCAGTGAAAACGAAAGTAAAGAACGCGATAGCCAGGACAGGTACGACGATATTGCAAGAAGATGATCTGAAACAGGTGGTCTTCGCTCTCGGAATCGTCTTTCTAATTTTTTTTTTTTTGGTGTGTATGGCCCATTTTCATATATACTACTAACGTATTGAAGTCCATAATTCATGTGCGTAAACGTTCATCTGGATATAACTCATTCAGCTGTTAATCACAATGCTGACATATATTTCTGAGGTTGCCAATAACAGCTCCTGTTGGAGCAACACCACAGTCATGATTACACTAAACGATTACACATGAAAGAGTGAACTATTTCTAACAAGTAGGTAGTGACTATAATTATATTTGTTATATATGAGATCACATTCACATTTTTTTTTTTTTTGTATTTTGTTTATTGTTGACTGTTTGGTTCAGGCTATTGGCGTCTGTGATTGGTGTGTAAGTGACACTGTTTAATATTGTTGCCAGCATACAAATTGCAATTGTGAAGCGATACTTACGCCAGTTTATGCGCTTCCTGCATAATATGTTTTAAATCGAGCACGTAATTATCATAATTATATTGCGCTTCGGGTTCCCTATGGAATGATGACGGAATGCTCGTGGTTAATTCATCGATAATAAACGGTTGCTCTGATATGTTAATAATATTACTTACAATCTTATTGTTGAGCCCGGACTTAAACTGTTTGCTATTATTACATCGTCGTTTATAGCGTAATTTTTAATCGCTACTAGTTCAGAATGTATTATCTCATCGGCTTTGACCTGTAATACGCGATTACTACGCGCAGGTGTTATAATAGATTCGACTTGGTTTTCTGTCGGTTCGGGTATAACTAGTACTCCCTTATCCCAATCCGTTATAGCTTTATATTTTTTTAGAAATGCTATACCTAAAATGCCTGCTTCCGGTATAGGAAAATCGTCATAGATAATATCGAATTTTGTGTTCAACTTTTTGTCTTTAATAACCACGTCGACTACTACAGTTCCTTTAGTTAATATGGTGGTCGCGCTTATGCCTTTTATAAAACGTTTTTCTACTTCATTAACAACGATATGTTCTTTTAACATTGATAATTTAATAATATTCATATCCGCGCCGCTATCAATTAGGAATTTTCCTTCGCTAGGTATAAAGTCCCTAGACCTACATAAAATGTGTTCGGAGTTAATTGGCGTGATAAGTCGTACATTATTTTTTATATCGCCTATTGTTCGCGGAGAGTAGAATTACTTGAACTTCCTGAAGGCTCCCCCTCGGCATTTTTCCGATCTCTTATCTTTCGACATTCACTGATGTCGTGATTTTTTAATTTACAATATTTGCAATATTTAACCTGCCCCGTATATTCTTTCTTAATCTCGGGTCTTTTTATAATATTTTGTTCTAAAGTCCTACACTCATTAGCGTAATGACCTATTCGATCGCATCGGAAACATTTGATTGCGCTTTTATCGACATTCGGCCGATTTCCCGTTTTCTTAAAATTACTTTTGAAACTGTTCCGCGTATTATTTCGGAAATTATTTTTATATTCAGGTTTAGCGTACGTTGTTGCTTTCGCAAAAACGGACTCCTGTTCTATCGCAAGTAAAACGGCTTCCTCGAAACTACTAACATTTCGTGATAGTAAAATTATTTTAATAGGTTCCTGTACTGCACCTATAAATACGCTCAGTGCATGCCCCTGTACTGACTGTGCGTGTATTTTGGCTTCTGCCATGCTTTTCCCTTTGGTTAATGCGCGCGTTAATTCGTGATATGCTTTTTCAATGCGCTGCGCAAAATCTTTTATTGATTCAGACTGACCTAACTTCATCGTATTCAGTTGCCCACGTAAGTATTGTAATGAATGGGACGTACTAAATATTGTTTCTAAATGCGATTTTAGCTCCTCCCAACTATTAATTTCCCGGTATCTAATCGCGTCAAAGGCGTTACCCTTTAACTTAGTGAGTACGGCATGTAAAATATCAGATGTCATTGTATCCGGTATTTTGGAAAATACAAATTCGCATTGCGAAATAAAAGATGCTAGGTCGGTCTCGCTTCCCCCTGAGAAGTTGGGAAGTGTCTTTATAGCTGTAATGAAATCTAACTGGTTAACCATGGTGTTTGATGTTTCTAATAGATTACCGCGTATAGTTTGATTTAAGTCTACTAACGGACTTGTATTGACTGTACTGTCCCCTGTACTATCCGAATCTATTGTATTCGTTAAAACTGAATCTGCTTCAGATTCCTGTAGAGCTGGATCGTTTTCACTTGGTCCTTTACTCCTTGTATACATCTACCTTTATAATTTTGTACCTACGCGACAATGCGACGTCAGAGGACAGTTTTTTTCATTAGGTATTTATAGAAATGAGGCCTACATAATACAAAATAAATACTCCATCCGTTTTGCCACCGAATATATTGTGTGCATTATTTTCTGTTTCAGGCTTTCATGTCTGTATGTAACCTCATATAGACACCCTCGTGTTTGTTTATACTGACAACTGACGAGAGTTGGCCGTCCATGCGATATAATATATGTGTAAGTGTGCACATTATTAATTTGCACAAACATAAGTGTTCTTAACATAAATAAACTGTACCTTCAATTTTATAATTATATAAAACAAGTTGTAATATTCCTCATAAAAAAAACAATATGTATATATAACAACTATTACAGAAAGATAATTATAAAGGTAATTACCATTACCTTATACTTTCCACTCGCATAATATGTATTGTTCTAATATCGCAATATACTTTCAGGCCTTATACAATAATATCGTTTTATTGTTATCTCGAACTGGCGTCATACGGTCGGTCTAATTCTATATAGGTACCTAACGAGTAACGACGCGTTTTGATCGTTAGAATAATGCTCTCCCCGAACAGTATATTACTATCGTGAAAGATATTCGATAAATTATTGTCTTGCACTCGGTGGGACAGCCATCTCATTTTGTACCTACGCGACAATGCGACGTCAGAGGACAGTTTTTTTCATTAGGTATTTATAGAAATGAGGCCTACATAATACAAAATAAATACTCCATCCGTTTTGCCACCGAATGTATTGTGTGCATTATTTTCTGTTTCAGGCTTTCATGTCGATTCTCTATACATTTATTATTATACCTACACTATATACATCACTTGACCGTACTTATAATATTATAACGGAATGTGTGGTCTACAGGTTTTGGACGATACACGTTTTGTAAACGCTTACAGACTTCTATAATATTCTGTTATCCTATTACCTAATAATACTAGCAAAATAACCCGCCGTTTTCCCTGAAAAAAATTGTGATTAATTGACTACTTTTGGTTATAATCCGCTGTGCAAAAAACGATAATATTATTTATCAATTTATAGCCATCCCGCGCAGCAACATATTACACGCGATAAACATTTACGTGGTATTCAAAAACGAAACGAGCAAACGACTTCTTTAACACAACCAATGTATTCTGAGTACGGAAATTCTAATTTTAATCTAGATTTGTGCAGGGCATTTTTAAGTGCAAATATACCGTTACATAAATTATCTCATCCGATTTTACGAAATTTTCTTGAAAACTATACAAATAAAACAATTCCGGACTCGTCTACATTAAGACAAAATTACGTAAATAAATGTTACGAAGAAACTATGAATGAAATAAGAACATATGCCTCGGGGAAAAAAATTTGGATTTCAATAGATGAAACTTCGGATGCAGCTGGTCGATATTTGCTAATGCAATAATTGGAACGTTGTAAATTGATCATCCAGGTAAAACTTTTCTTTTAAATTCCGAATGCCTGGAAAAAGCTAATCATGGAAAAATTGCTAGATTTTTCGATAAATCTCTTTTACTTTTATGGCCTGATGGAGTAAAACGTGAAAATGTACTTTTATTTGTAACTGATGCAGCTCCATACATGGTGATCAATTAGTAATCACTGTTTGCAATTATAAGATTTAACACATGGTTACTATGTTATTTTATTTTTATAATTGCAATTAAATAATTAATTAGCATTGAGTTGTTGAGTACTTGATTTGTATATTATATTATTTTATGTATCAATAGTATTTTGTTTTGATGTTGAGTACCTAACTAAATGTTTTTGTAATATATTACTACCGTAAAAATTATAGCAAGTGGTGAGGGGGCGCGGGGGTAGAGCCCCAGCGGGTCTGTATTGACTTTATAAATTTAGCCCTCCCAAATCAGTTATCCAAATTGCGCCTATGTCAATTAGGCTGCCTTATCATAAAACACAGTAAACGACATTCTTATCAATTTACGTTTTTTTCGGTCATTTCGTTCCAAATATGTTGCAGTTATTGACTGTACCATACTACCATGTATATATGATATAGGTACATAGTAGAAAAATATTTTGACTGTGTGATCAATAATATTTTGTAAACAAATCACAGGGTTTATACTTGAAAAAAAAATCCGTTTTATGTTATTTACAATGAAAACGATATTCAACTTTTATTTTAATTATTATTCAGAATTAAAACGTTATCCAAGTTTTACATTTATCGTTATTTAAAATAGTGTTAATACTTATTAAATTTAAATATAATAACTAATATGTGTAGGTAATGGCCCGGTTTCGGAATAAGATATTATAATCAATTCTTAGATTATTTGCAAGAAATAAATGTTTCCATGAAACCAATAGACCTTTTAAATAAATAGGTTTTAAAATATTTCGTTTTGCGTTATTTTTTGTTCAATGATATTCTATAAATTTTGATATATAATATATTTTGTTAATCGTTATGTTTTATTTTGCGATATTTCATTATTTTTGATTATCACTTTCCGTTATAATTACGATTACAAATAGTTTTTTGTCCAATATAACGTTATTATAAAATAATAAAAAATAAAATTAATATCAAAATACAGTCTGTTGTAGGTATAGTTAACTAATTTTTGTAATTTGTAAATAAAGTGTAAAAGTTGATGAGTCGGCTTGTATTTTCGTTTCAATTGATTTTTTGTATTTTCGTATTCATATATCATATACCATATACCTACATACCTGAAACCTACTACTATATAATAATATAAAAAGTACCTATTTGTATTATAGAAATATTTAATACCTATGCGTTCGTTGTTATAGGGGAATCCATTTTGTGTCGTTAGTTTCAATATTACAGTATATTGAACTGTTATCAAACTTGAATGTAAGACGTATATATAGGAGGAAAGAGGTACTCTTGTATATACAGCTTTTTAAATTCTTGTGCGTCATTTAAATAAATTTAAAATAATTCTCATACCTGGCTCGCTTTAAAATATTGAAATAACGAAAAAAATAATGTCTGTAGAGCACATAATAATATTGGTCAATTATTTACAGTATATCTGCTAGCATTAAAACTAACAACGCAAAATGTACCTATATATGCTCATAAATGCAAATTTGCCATGCTGTACGCGTTTGTAAGACAGAGTATACGGAGACAACATAATATAATAAAATGCAATTGGAATTTATCCAGTAATGAACAATATTATATTATATTTTGGGTCTCACGTAGTTTCAGTTCTTATATAAGGCGCAGTATAATATAGTAACTACATATGTTATTGTTAGAACGTGGATTTTAATATCCTAAAAATAAAAAAATAATTACGACTGTTAATACACGATTGTATTAGACCCTAAGAGGTCATCATATAACTTTTTCCAAGGCCTGTCAGTCTAGCACCATTAATACAATTTTTTTCGATTTTATTAAAAATTTCTATAAGTAGAAAATACTTACTCAATATAATATATAAATTTATATAGTGATCTTCAGTAACACAAATTTCGAAATTTGTAACTCCAAAAAAACTTACACGTTATAATTAATTATATTTAAAACTATTCATTTATGTCAGTCGATCAAAAAAAAACATTGAAGTTTGGGTAGGAAGCTTGACGACGAGGACCAACATCTTAGACATGCAATATTATAAAGTCGGTTCCGTACGATTACAATCACACAGTGATGAAGTTAAAATATACACGTGGTAATTTTTTTTTTATGTATACTATCTGTATCTATGCACGCAGTTATCTAATTATCTGATTATAATAATTCATAATTATTTCGATAGTTGATTTACATTTTTTTTTACATTATAATCTTAACAAAAATAAAAAAATAATCAAAAAATATGTGTTATGTATTAAAGTATGGTTTGAAGTCTCTTGGAAAACGTTCAAATGGGTCGTCTTTATCATTTTCCAGACGCTACCATCGTTCTGCTAATAATAATATATACCTATATCTAACAATTTGAATAAGTCAATTTTTCTCCAAAAACGTATAGTATTGGCTTCCCACTGAATGATAATTTAATTTAATTTTTTTTGTTGACAGTTGACCTAATAATAAACAACTTTGATTATGATTAAGTTTAACCGTCACTTCTGGCGATTGGTGCTCGGGAATAACTAGGTAGATGCGAGGCATAGACAATATGTGTGCGGTTGACGTAATACGACAAGAATACATTTTTTCGTCAGGCTTGCACCAAAAGTTTTAAATTGTAAATATTGGAAAATAATTATTGGTAAATTATCTTTTCTTTCCATTGTAGGTGGGTGGCCGGTATTATACATAATATTAATTTTATAATGATTAAGCAAACAAAATAGTAAAATGTGATTTTGGGCAGAGGTACAGAGCATATTATGAACATATACCTAAGGATCAAAATGCTGGTAAAAGGTTTCAGAAAATTAAAAAAAAAACCATTTTAAAAAATAGATAAATAAACCTGTCATTGTCATTTCAAATTTGCTAATACGGTTCTATAAATGTATTATTGTATTAAAATTTAAAACTTTCAAAAATATTAATACGGGTATTTTAATATTTGTTCTAAAAATAACGTAGTTACATATCAAATTGGTATTTATGTGGAAGGGGGTATTTCCCCAAAAATAAATCACCTGTATTTTTAAATATTATATAATAAATATTATTTGTAAGTTGAAGAAAATATATAGACAGCGCATGATTGATAAACGAGTAATGACAATATTAATTTATAGTTATTAGGAAAATATGTAACAACAAAACATCATTGGCGAAAATGCGGGGTACGATAATATATTTTCATATTATTATAAATTATTTATTTTTATTTTCCAATTTTTCAGGAAAAAAACTAGTTTTTCCCAATTTTTCCGAAAAAAAATGGTAAAAAACCCGGGTTTTTTTCGGAAATTTTGATTCCTACATATACCAAACAATATAAAATATGTATATTGAATTTATACACAAACGAATGAACCCAACATACATTGAACGTTATAAAGTGTAGAAATTATAATATAATATTTAATAATAATAATAAAATGTGTCTTTAAATATTATTATCTAGTAGGTACCTACAGGCTACAACATATCATTAAACTTTACACAATAAGTACTAATATTGCATATTGTTATCTAATTATCTAATTATAATGATTCATAATTATTACGACAGTTTATCATAATTTATTTTTTACATTATTAGCATTACGTATGTATACATATAAAATATTATAACCATTTCAAAAAATAAAAATAATTATCAAAAAATATGTGTTATGTATTAAATTATGGTTTGACGTCTGTCGGAAAACGTTCAAATGAGTCGCCTTTATCATTTTTCATACGCTACCATCGTTCTGCCAAAAAAATAAATACCTATATACCTATATCTAACAATTTGAATAAGTCAATTTTTCTTCAAAAACGTATAGTGTTTTCCTCCCAATAATTTTATTTTATTTACTGACAATTGACATAATAATTAAAAACTTTGATTAGAATTAAGTTTAACCGTCACTGCTGGCAACTTGTGCGTGGGAATAATGAGGTACGTGCGATATACGACGTGGTATAGACGATATGTGTGCGGTTGACGTAATACGACAAGAATGAATTTTTTTCGTCAGCCTGCACCAAAAGTTTAATATTAAATTGTAAATATTGGAGAATTGGTAAATTAGCTTTTCTTTCCGGCGTACAGTATAAAGACCTATGACTAAATTGTAGTGTTTAATTTTTAACGGTGGGAAAGAGGGCGAGGTTCTGGTAAGATATAATCACTACCGGTAGTCTACCGCCGTTGCCATTACAATATCATAGTATTTGAAAAGGTCGCGATTATTATGTCGACAATTTTCGTGTGTTACGATAATATTATTATATCAAACATAATTTAGTAAAATTTTTGAGGGGGAGTGGTTGTCTGTCAATTGTTTTGCACCCATTGGTCCAAAAACCGGTCACTACGCTAGCCAATGACTTAATCGTCAACATAACAACATAATATTATTGTACGACACGCATAGCCGGGTAGTTGTGATACACGTCGTACCATAATAATATAATCAATAATCAAAGTAAGGCGACTTTGGGAGTTATCCAATTGTATATAATATGTTTTATAGTCCTAGTAAAGCTGAGCGTCCACTCGATTTGTAGCACTAACTAAAACGTCTTAATTTCGACTTTCCAATAAAAATTAATAATATGATAATATAGGTACTGTTCACATAACCATAAGCGAGTCCACCGGGCAATGCCACGCGGGATGGCTATAAATTGATAAATAATATTATCGTTTTTTGCACAGCGGATTATAACCAAAAGTAGTCAATTAATCACAATTTTTTTCAGGGAAAACGGCGGGTTATTTTGCTAGTATTATTAGGTAATAGGATAACAGAATATTATAGAAGTCTGTAAGCGTTTACAAAACGTGTATCGTCAAAACCTGTAGACCACCACATTCCGTTATAATTTATAAGTACGGTCAAGTGATGTATTAGTGTAGGTATAATAATAAATGTATAGAGAATCGACATGAAAGCTGAAACAGAAAATAATGCACACAATACATTCGGTGGCAAAACGGATGGAGTATTTATTTTGTATTATGTAGGCCTCATTTCTATAAATACCTAATGAAAAAACTGTCCTCTGACGTCGCATTGTCGCGTAGGTACAAAATGAGATGGCTGTCCCACCGAGTGCAAGACAATAATTTATCGAATATCTTTCACGATAGTAATATACTGTTCGGGGAGAGCATTATTCTAACGATCAAAACAAACGCGTCGTTATCTCGTTAGGTACCTATATAGAATTAGACCGACCGTATGACGCCAGTTTCGAGATAACAATAAAACGATATTATTGTATATAGGCCTGAAAGTATATTGCGATATTAGAACAATACATATTATGCGAGTGGAAGTATAAGGTAATGTAATTACCTTTATAATTATCTTTCTGTAATAGTTGTTATATATACATATTTTTTTTTTTATGAGGAATATTACAACTTGTTTTATATATTTATAAAATTGAAGGTACAGTTTATTTATGTTAAGAACACTTATGTTTGTGCAAATTAATAATGTGCACACTTACACATATATTATATCGCATGGACGGCCAACTCTCGTCAGTTGTCAGTATAAACAAACACGAGGGTGCCTATATGAGGGTCCCTAGTATCACCTTAGGGAATAGAATAGCTTATTCAATGCCCATATATAATAAATGCATTATGCATCATAGTATGTACAAGATTTGCTTTCCCATACCC
This sequence comes from Sitobion miscanthi, assembly GCA_008086715.1. Lineage (NCBI taxonomy): Eukaryota > Metazoa > Arthropoda > Insecta > Hemiptera > Aphididae > Sitobion > Sitobion miscanthi. The sequence goes on along the minus strand of CM017801.1, from coordinate 22,708,703 downwards.
GGCTTTAAATATATATAAGTACCATATACACATAATATATGTTTTTGGCGTCCCCTAATCGTGGAACATCGACAGAGCAAATTGGATTTGAGCGTCCAGGCCGTCGGGGTGTTCAATAGCATCAATCGAAAATTTTAAGCGGTGACTTACCGAAAAGGCACAGACGTAAGCTGCTCAGCTGACCAAACTTTATAACGGATTGTGTCGGCAAAGCGTATTTATGTGTAATGCGTATATGTATTAAGGGATCCCTATTTTTTCGATATAATATATGCTTCGAGAAAAACATTATGCACAAACTACATACTTCCTATATTGTATAATATATATAATGGATATATCTATACAGTATACATACACAAATATAAATGGGAAACACTATAAAACCGAGATACACTGATAAAGCACTGTATTTTATTTTTATTCATTATTTCCCTATAACGAAACCGGAAAATACAGCTACTACCCATTGTACCATGCATCAACCAAAACCTCCTATAGATGTCCAAGAATATAACATCCAGAAAAATTATCTATTTTACAATAATAAGATGTTAAATATTTTGTTTATTTTAACTTTTACAAGTACATCATTAATTGTATAATAGATCAACTTATACATCCTATAGATATCTATTGAAAGATTTCGATTTAACATTCAACAATAACATCTATTTAACAATAATATTAGGATATTAAATTTTATGAAATTAACTTCAAATAAAAACATCTACATAATGTATCATCGATGTTTTCTAGAACAGTAAAAACTGATGTCAATAATAACATCTATGGGATGTTTAAAATGACAAATATTTTATTTAATTTTTTTATAATAGCCACCAAAGCGCTTGCTATATAGCTATATTATATAAAATATCGATTAGGCGCATAATAAAAATATAAACCGTCAAATTTCAAAACATAGTATATTATCGTCAATCATCCTCTGGAGAAATAGTATTATAGCCGTTATTTTAACAGATTGCCGCCAATCCATTGTTTGCAGTGATTTTTTTATAATATTGTCTTGTTAACATTTTTTGTGGTTATATTTTAAATTTTTAAAAACTCGATGACTACATTTAATAAGTACCTACTTACTTATTAAATACTACGTCTTCAAAATATTATAATTTTTTAATTATTATACGGATATCGTGTATTGCAGTCATATAAACGTTATAACTTATAACCTAACTACTTATAAATAACTTTTTAAAAAGATGCTCAACCTGACATTAGCAATCCCATTAACATCATTATGACATCAATAACATCGCATATCCTCAATACATGTTCATCATTATATTGATATACTACCCACTGTGCCAAATGCAGTACCAAGAACATCCAATGAACATACCATATATATTATAAAAAATAGCCACCAAAAGACAATATTATAAAAAAATCACTGCAAACAATGGATTGGCGGCAATCTGTTAAAATAACGGCTATAATACTATTTCTCCAGAGGATGATTGACGATAATATACTATGTTTTGAAATTTGACGGTTTATATTTTTATTATGCGCCTAATCGATATTTTATATAATATAGCTATATAGCAAGCGCTTTGGTGGCTATTAATAAAAATTAAATAAAATATTTGTCATTTTTAAACATCCCATAGATGTTATTATTGACATCAGTTTTTACTGTTCTAGAAAACATCGATGATACATTATGCAGATGTTTTTATTTGAAGTTAATTTCATAAAATTTAATATCCTAATATTATTGTTAAATAGATGTTATTGTTGAATGTTAAATCGAAATCTTTCAATAGATATCTATAGGATGTATAAGTTGATCTATTATACAATTAATGATGTACTTGTAAAAGTTAAAATAAACAAAATATTTAACATCTTATTATTGTAAAATAGATAATTTTTCTGGATGTTATATTCTTGGACATCTATAGGAGGTTTTGGTTGATGCATTGCACAGTGGGATAGGTACTTGGGGTTAAATGTGAAACATTAATAAACAACTCAATAAATAATATGCCATCAGGCACATAGGGCGGGTACTGTGTAGATCGATTTAAACACAAATGATTGGTGTTAACTTGACGAATTTCGATAATTAGATCTCTTGATCGGTATCCGTATCGATTAATCACGTAACAATTTAATTTATAGTTATATTACGACTGGTACGATAATTCTAAATGCACGACCACAATATTCTTCTGGTTTTAATGCGTCAAATGATTTCTTAGAGATGCTTTAAAGTTTATCGTAAGTTGATCGATTTCTATTTAAAATTCAAAATAAATATCGTTTTAGCGAAAAAAAATAAACAAATTTTTGTCATTGGTAATTTTAAATATCGTTTCTACAAAATGTTGGGTGTCGAAATTGTACAAATAAGAAATTTAAATGTTCTTTTAAGATAATTGAACTAGAGTTCTTCGAAATGAGAGTGTTTTAAGTCCAGGGCTTGAAACCAATATTTGATACCAATTTTGAATACCAGTTAAAACCGTTAAAAACCGAAATCGATACCGAAACCGAAAACAAAATCGAAAAAAACCAATACCGGAAATAAATCCGAAATCAAAATTTTTGGAATAAAAATAAATACTTGTATTATTATTGTTATTAAAAATTCAAATGAACTCTGTAATATCCTACTAAACTAAATGCACACTTCAGTATTTCTGTATTTTAGTTTGCCTGAATAGGTAGTGAATTAATGTTTTTCATAAATTCTAACAACACAACCTACCTACTATAAACTATAAACCTAAACAAATTCAGTGACAACGCTAACCAGGCCCCCCACATGAAATGTGATCGATAGTCGTAATGTGGTTGAAAAACAGATGGTCGAATATTTTATTAATATAGTCAAAATATTTTGTGGTCCACTGGATTTTTTGGTCGAAATAAAGATAATGATTAGATTTTCGATTACTCTATCTAATATTTTACCTAGCCCGTATGTAGATATATCGTACCCGGATAGAATTTCGTAACGATAATATTATAATATTATTATAATAACGTTATATTAATATTATTCATGATTATAATGTTATAATAATAGTATTAAACAAAAAATTGCTGTCTGTTATAGTAGGTATATAGTGGTAGGTACTATATCGGGAGATCCAATAGGCTTGGAAGTAAGAAAAATAAAATAAAAAATGAAAATTAATGCGAAAAGTTCAATCGAAGATAAACCATTAAAGATTTATCAGAAATCTATTAACGAGATTGTTTGACAATTAGTACAAGTACAATCCCACAATATCCGCTTAAAAAAAGTGCAACAAAGACTCTTAGCTGATCCAGGCTATAATTTATTGGAATATTTAAGAGGAATAGCTCAAAATTTTAAATTTTAATTACTTACTATATAATATTATTTATACTAATATACTTATAAGTTTTACTAGTATTTATACCTATCAATTATTTTAATATTTTATTACAACTCTCCCTCCCTCCCCATATGCAGGCCCAATCACTAACTATATACATATCGTACATGGTACCTATCTAATACAAAACCACTTGTATAAGTACGATCCAAACAATATCGCATAAGCTGGTTACTTAATATATTATCAAACTACAATAAGTAAGTATTTCAATGTGACTAGAATAATTATTGTTATAAGTAATTATTAATAAATTATGTAATTTGATAGTGAACCTTTGTTTGCTGACCACGCGGCTTGTTTTGAAATGTCAACCATTGAAATGTGTCAAATCTAATATACTGCTACCACAGCTAACGATATCATACCTGAAAAGAAAAAATATATAAACGTGAGACATCTTTAATATTAATACATGGACACTACGACAATGAATCATTAAGAGGACGCTAAACGCGTATTTGTTGCCTCCGTCTTACAAATACGGAACATGGCAAAGCTACGATCAGCCGATCACGTCGGGCTTCCTTAGTTTAAAAACTAAAATGAATCGATATATTATAAAACTTAATGGTAAAAATATTATCTGTGTTTTTTAAGATAATTACATTTTTTATCAAGTTTCGGGTATATTATATATAGCGAAGATTAAAAATGCTCATAACTCACTTAAAAACTGAATTATCATAAAAAAACAACATACACAGTTAACGTTCTTACCATTAATTTGTATACTAGATCGATCCATTTTAATTTTTAAATTAACGAAGTCAAACATGATCCGCTGATCGTACATTTGCCATGATACGCACTTATAAGCAAAGACAACAAAAACGGCTGTAACGTCGTCTTAACGGCTTGCATTGTTGCATTCCAATTAACATTGTCACAGACTGCTGTTTAAAGCAGCAAACGTCACGTACACTATTATGATAATTGTATTATACATACTTGGGGTTCCAAATTCCAATAATCGGAACGTGTTGTATTGGTTGCAATTATAAAATATAATATTATGCCAACCTATGGCGTAGGATAATGATTGGATGTGATGGGATGAACCTACGTTCATCCCATCATATATTTGAGTAGAGCCGTCAACAGGAGAGCAGTACCGGCGAGAAAGCAGTGAAGTTTAGAAATGAATCGCTGAACGGTCTACAGTACAGCTCAACACTACACAATACAGACAGTGACGCATCGATGCTCCCCTACATGAAAGGGATTCAGTGACAGCGGCGACGCCCCTTCATGTGGTTGGTCAAAAGACACCCTTTCAGTTCGATGAAATACTTCCTCGGTTCCATCCCTAATAACTCCTTTGTTATTGAGTTGTAAGTCTCGGGATAGGGCTTAAAAAATTATTGATTATTACTTTCAAAAATATGGCTCTATGCGAAATATGATTTAAGAAAGTGTAAGGGAAATAGACATATTCAAATTGATATTCCTACTTGAGCACACTGTGGTTCTTGAAAAAATTGTGTATTGTATAGAATGATATTTAAATGTATATATATAGAATCCCGAAATAAAATTCCCAATACTATATATCTAACTGTTGGATACAGCTTTCAAAAATAATAATTAATAATAATATTATCATTTAATTTTTTATAAATTATTATTTTAAACAGCTGTATCCAACAGTTATTGTTATGTATAGCTTTAGAGATTTTTTTCCGGGGATTTTCTTTCCTAGATTCTATATAATATATAATATATATATCAATATCATACTATATAGTACACAATTTTTTGTGGTTTATTGGAGGTTATACGTGGGGATATAGCGGGGTTATACGCGGGCACTAGTTTACTGATTTAGTGTATACGGTATACTCACAATTACTAAAGATACGTAAGTATACGCACGTATAACTTCAAATGAATCAAAAAAAAAAGTAAAATGAAATATTAATTAGTTTCAAAAAAAAATATTTTTCTTCTTATTTTTGACCAATTAGTTTGGTTCTTTGGTAGAAATTTATAATTTGTTCAAACGACCCTGTTGCCGTTTGTATTTTTATATTTTAGGTGCCAATTTAATTATAATATTTTTCAACTAATCTACTAGAGCGTTTTTTTATGGTCAAAATTATATTGGCACCGGGCGCCTTAATGATAATCAACCATCATAATATCAATATTAATAACTTTACAATTATAATCACGGTTATAGAAAATATCAATGTTATGGACGGTTATTATTTTTTAAATCTAGAATTGTGTAAATTTTAGATTCTGAGCGGAGCGTTGAATGCATTGATTTTACAATTATGTTTTTTTTTTAAATTTTTTAAACTTTTTTTGTGCCTGTGTACACAATAAATAGTCGAAATGACTGTAGTAGAATAAAATCAAGATAAAAATAAAATGGGTAACAAGAGTTGTAAGATAAATTTGTGGTAGAATGAAATTATAAAAAGATATAGAATGTGAATATAATATAATATAACATAATATTTTGTAGGTATAATGTATTTTGATTTAGGGATATATTAATTGTTTAGGATTTATACGCTTTAATATGTGTAAGATGATTTCTACTATGCGTGTGTGTGATTTTGTTCCACCACAAGATATTACTATTATTTATGCTAGGGCTTGGAGGTACGTTTTGACTTCGATATTTGTAAAGTGTTGTGTTACTTACCTTGGCCGTAGTGACGACGTATTTCTCGATGTGGGTGTCTTCGATATGTCTTTCGGTTGATCGTGTTTCGATGTTCGTTATTATTGCGATATTTTATTTAACAATGTATGGTCCACTTCTACAATTATTATACTTGTGATCTGAATATTATCTCGTGACGTTATTATAATATTATTGTATTTATCATATTATACTATGCTGTACATTTTTATTTTAACTTCTTGATTTTAACCAACACCTCAGTGTTTGTTTGTAATGATTTATCCTTATTTGATGTACACAATACCTCAATTCTTATTTTTAATAAACACCCATATAATATTTGTCAGTCGTGGATGAAATTTTAGGATATTTGTCGAGTATATGAATGTTATAGTATACTCAAAATACAAATATTTCAAAGAATGTGTCCAAATACTTATTCTTTCGAATGGTATCGAACCCTTATATTCTATTAATATTGTATTGTAATTATATTATAAGTTCAACACTCAGGATATATGAAATTTTGAATTATTATGTTTTGAGGATGAAACGTAAATGGATATTATATATATCATAAAAAGATTTAGTGGAGGTAGAAAACTAGCCTTGAAGTTTAGATGTTGACGCGCGTCTTACACGCTTGTATTGAAATCCACACTTTGACGAATATCTATTGTTGTATATTATTGTTGAAGTAAGCACATATTACTTGTGCTTGTGATTTGCTTAAGAAATATATGTATTTGTGATTTTATGTTCTTGTAACCTGGAGTACTCATGCGTAGTTGATCTGTGACTCGTTGGTTGACAAAGATTCGTTTGGACGGTACTTGAAGTAAAGTGTGAGTTTTACATGGCGAGGATGTGATAAAGTAGTCATAAGTTATTAAGTTTGTAAGTTAATATTTTTTGACTTTTGATATTTGGTCCGTATGCTTATTTTTTTCTATTATTATTTTTGGGTCAATATTATATTAAGTTTGGTGGGCATGTAGAATCGGATGCTGGCTAGGTGAAAAGTCTGAAATGTGTAGTTGTTTTAATTGTCTTGTTATTGTAGACGGTTGGGTCATGTGGTACATAACCGTATCATTTGTTCGATATCAGCTGCTGTGATATGGACCATGTGAATAGTGTAATTAATTTTTATTACCTACCTAGTTATACATATTTTTTTGTCCGATTATCTTTTGTATTTCCATAATATATGGGCATCATTAATGAGTTCATGATGGCTGTGAATTACAATATTTTGATATTAGTTATATTTATAAATTGTGTTCTGGTAATCTGCATCCGTATGTGATTATTATTTTGGGTGTTATTTTTTGACGTGGCTATAAGATGCCACGGTATGATGTAATCGCATTTCTTCTGGGTGGTTTGAATTTATGTTTTCATAATTCATATCGATTTAAGTTATAGAAATATATTATTTTATAATTTTAAATTGCATTTATTTTCTACACCCGATGTATGATCGTTATTGGTCCCCGAATCATATGTGCTTATTAATGAAGAAGGTAGACATATAGTATATTGCATAATACTCCGATTTTGGGAAAGTGAATCTAGTTGGTGCATTGGGGAGGTCAAAATTCCCAATTAAAATCCTAGGTATTTTCCCAGGTCAAAATTTAAAATTTCCAATAGTTTTCAAAAGCACCGGGAAAAAAAAAATTAAGGAAAACGGGAATTTTTACTCAAAATCGAATTTCGACCAAAACGATTTTGGTTTTTGGTGTAACTCTAAAAAAAATTACCGTATATACATGACATTTTCACCGGTTGTTTAAATTAGCATTTTATATAGGTACACGACAAAATACTTTGATTTGTTTTGAATTGTTTACGGACATTTTCAGTTTCCAATTTTTTTATGTGGAACTTTGTTTTAAATATTCAATCCTTAGCTATAAAAGTAGAACATTTTTCTAAATTTTTAACTACAAAACAATTACTAAATTGGGTCAAAAATAAAATTTTAAACGCTTATAAAAATAAAACGTGCCTATGTATTTTTAATATTTTTCAACCGCCATTGTAACAATGTACCAGGAGCATTATATTAAATTGTCACGCTTTTTTACCGAACAAATAAAATTTAATTGATACTTATAGAAAACTAAATTAAAAAAAGGCGGGTAAGTGGATATCGCTCTGCTGTACAGTTAGTTACAAGTGGGTCACTGTAATGGATGGTGTTAAATTTGAAATCAATGATATAATATCATTGTATAAGAAAAATGATTCTGAGTGAAAACGGTCAGTCAGACTATGATGTTACTAAGTATATTTGATGATATTATTGTGCATAAAGTAATTTATATATAACCTATTTACATGGAGCCTTGTTTTCAATTTTCAATCCTTAGCTATAAAAGTTGAACATTTTATAAATTTTTAACTACAAAATAATTAATAAATTATAAATTTAATACATTTTGTCGAAATTTGAACTTTAAATGCTTATAAAAAAAAAATTGTGCCTATGTATTTTTAATATTTTTAAACTGCTATTGTAAAAATATATCAGAAGCCTTCTATTAAATTTTCATGCTTTATTTCCCAACAAATAAAATTTTATTGATTTTTATAGAAAAAAAAAACTAAAAAATTGAAAACTGGCAATGTCCGTAAACAGCTCAAAATATTTGGAAAATGTTATGATGTATAGAAAATGAAAATATAAATAACCAGTGAAAATTTCATTTATCTACGGTCATTTGTTTTAATGTTACAACAAAAACCAAATTCAATTTTGTGAAAAATCGATTTTACGTAAAAAGTCCAGTTTTTCTTTAATTTTTCTTTTGTTTTTCTTGGCGCTTTTGAAAATTACTGGAAATTTTTAATTTTGACTCCCCAAAGTACCAACAAAATTCACTTTTTTATCCTCAAACAGCTCAAAAAGAGTCAAAATATCTTCAAAAACGTATGGTGCATAGAAAATGAGAATATAAACATTCGCTCAAATTGTCATATATCTACAGTTATTCGCTTTCGAATTACATCAAATTAAGAAAATCGCTACATAAGAAATCGAGTGAATATAAAAATGTTGTAAAAATATGAACTTCAAACGCTCATAAAAATTTAATTTGATTTGCTTGTGAACATTTTTTTTTGATAAAAGTAGACAAACTTATGGATAGTTTTGTATTACATTTTCAAATCTTAGATGGAAAAATAAAATTTTTATGAATTTCTAACTCAAAATAATTTGCACGTTTTCGTGAATTTTACGTATTTTATCAATATTTGAAATTTAAATGCTTATATAAAAATATTGTGGCTATGGATTTTTAATAGTTTTCATCTGTTTTTGAAATAATATATAAGTAGCCTTAAAATATTTCAAATATTTAATAGTGTACAGAAAATGTTAATAAAAATGTTTATGATACTTTCATGTGTATGGTCATTTGTTTTAGAGTTACTCCAATAACCAAAATCAATTTTGTTGAAAACTAATTTCACGTAAAAATTCCCGTATTTCCTTAATTTTTATGTTGTTTTGAAAACTATTGGGAATTTTAAATTTTGACTACCCGAATGCACCAACTAGATTCACTTTCCCATCGAACAAGATACTGTTGAGAAAATCGAAACCGTCTTACTGCTCCAAACCGTGATGACAGATATAAAAAAAAAACAATAAACAATTTTAATACACTCATCGTTCCGCTCAGAATCTAAAATTAAAAAATCTCAAAAAACGAAAAATTTTACGATCAGCATACCACATTAGTTTGAAGATCAAGATGAATTGACCTCGTATACAATTTAAAGGTAAAATTATTAACTAGGCAATATCATAGGATTTGTAAAATATATTAATTTTAAAGTGAGTTATGAGTATTTTAAGATGTACAATTATGTATTTAATTATGTAATCTTATGTCATTGTACCTAGGGTTTTTTAACTATTATGGATCGATGACATAGAATTTCGTTAAAACAAAAAAAGACGTGTTTCTTTATTTTGAACAGGAAACTTAATTTTTTCAAATGGTAACTACCATATTTTTTAATGGATTCCGGTAAAACTTTTTTTTCTGAAAATGTTGATAGTCATATCATCAGTGTTGAGACTTATCTAGATAAATTCGTCTCCATACAAAAAAATGAAATACACTTTTAACTGGCAATTTATATTTTTTGATAATGAATACTTTAAATTTGAATTGTCGTCATCTCAGTAAAAAAATTATATGTTCATAATAATATTATATATTTGGTACCTATTATTTATTATTGATATTTTCGTTAGGGGTCCAGCTTAGTGCTCAAATATACCTACATTTCATTGTTCTCTTGTGTTGGTGACTCGTCAACAGTAAATTAGTAGAAAAATGATTATAATGATATAATTTATAACTTATAAGTTATTTTTAGGTAGAGTACTCAGTCGGGCTTACTTACTATTCCCCGGTTGAACAGTTGACCCGTATCGGTACAACACACGTCAGAACTAAGAAAACACAATTAAATACGCGGTTTATAGCTCTGACTGAGTGGGGAATAGTAAGTTCCTACACGAGAGTAGCAGGTAACAATTACATACGTTAATTCCTACACGGTAAAAACCAGGTACGTATGTTAGTTCCTACACGGCGGAAAAAGGAACACATGTAAGTTCCTACACGGCGGAAAAGTTTAAATATGTATATACGAATTTAAAAAAATAAATGTATGATGATTAAAAAATATAATAAAAATCGCATAATGCGAAAATTTTATATTTTATAAGGTTTATTTCTATAGCTTAAACATTTAACATACTCGTATTGATTAATTTTGTTTGTTGTATAATCTGAATTTTTTTCATTTATGCCACAGCACCAACAGGCGTATTGTTTTAATAATACTCGGTCCAGAGTCCAGACGTAGCTAACTAATATACACTCAAATATATTTCATTTAAAGCAAAACGTATACCTACGAAATTACGGGAAAATACGACAAGCTACAAGCTGATAATAGTATCCCGACTCGACGTAGGGCGAAAGATAAAATATCTTATTATCTATATTTTTTGACATACACATATTTATGACTTTTCATTACCTACGGATAAAAATGATGCACCATATTGTTACATTATATTTTTTTGTGCAATGCGCTATAACGATATTTATTATTATATTTTTTAATCAACATATTATTATACTATATTTATTTGGGAAAATGCGCTATAACGATTTTTATTATATTTTTCTAATCACCATATTAGGTATATCTTATTTATTTGTGAAAATGCTCTATAACGATCTTTATTATATTTTTTAATCATCATATATTTATTTATTTAAATTGGTTTATACATATTTAACCTTTTCCGCCGTGTAGGAACTAACATACGTACCTGGTTTTTACTGTGTAGGAACTTACATATGTACCATGTGTACCTGCTACTCTCGTGTAGGAACTTACATTCGCCCAAAATATCTTACCCGGAATCCTGCACATTTGAAATGGTGTTGTGTTGGGTGAATGTAAGTTCCTACACGATATTTTATCTTTCGCCCTACGTCGAGTCGGGATCAGCTTGTAGCTTGTCGTATTTTCCCGTAATTTCGTGGGTATACGTTTTGCTTTAAATGAAGTATATTTGAGTGTATATTAGTTAGCTACGTCTGGACCGAGTATTATTAAAACAATACGCCTGTTGGTGCTGTGGCATAAATGAAAAAAATTCAGATTATACAACAAACAAAATTAATCAATACGAGTATGTTAAATGTTTAAGTTATAGAAATAAACCTTATAAAATATAAAATTTTGCATTATGCCATTTTTATTATATTTTTCTAATCACCATATTAGGTATATCTTATTTATTTGTGAAAATGCTCTATAACGATCTTTATTATATTTTTTAATCATCATATATTTATTTATTTAAATTGGTTTATACATATTTAACCTTTTCCGCCGTGTAGGAACTAACATACGTACCTGGTTTTTACTGTGTAGGAACTTACATATGTACCATGTGTACCTGCTACTCTCGTGTAGGAACTTACATTCGCCCAAAATATCTTACCCGGAATCCTGCACATTTGAAATGGTGTTGTGTTGTGTTGGGTGAATGTAAGTTCCTACACGATATTTTATCTTTCGCCCTACGTCGAGTCGGGATCAGCTTGTAGCTTGTCGTATTTTCCCGTAATTTCGTGGGTATACGTTTTGCTTTAAATGAAGTATATTTGAGTGTATATTAGTTAGCTACGTCTGGACCGATTATTATTAAAACAATACGCCTGTTGGTGCTGTGGCATAAATGAAAAAAATTCAGATTATACAACAAACAAAATTAATCAATACGAGTATGTTAAATGTTTAAGTTATAGAAATAAACCTTATAAAATATAAAATTTTGCATTATGCCATTTTTATTATATTTTTTAATCATCATACATTTATTTTTTTAGATTCGTATATACATATTTAAACTTTTCCGCCGTGTAGGAACTTACATGTGTTCCTTTTTCCGCCTTGTAGGAACTAACATACGTACCTGATTTTTACCGTGTAGGAATTAACGTTTGTAATTGTTTACCTGCTACTCTCGTGTAGGAACTTACTATTCCCCGTTGTGTTGTAGATGTTTGAATAAATAATATTATAAATTAATTTTATAAATAGTATATTGATCTTTGTTGTATCGTTAATGTTATAAATATTATATTTATAAATAATTCATATCACCTGTCACCTGTGTATAAATTATATTATCATTATGACATGATCATAACGTAAAATAAAATGTTCTCTTATTTATTGTATAGTATATACTTGAGATGTTCCGGGTACCCAACAATCACTCGATGGCCGGGTACTCGATATCATATTTTTTAAGACTCGGCTCTTACTCGGTATCCGGCGAAATACTACATTTTTACTCGACTCGTATCCAATGGCAAACGCTGATAATCTATTTATAAATATATGCTTACCTAAAAATCTAAAATTCTAGGGTAAGTAATAAATTATAATTTATATTGGAATAACCGAAGCGATTTACAATGGCCAGTTATCATGTTGTTCTTCAACGAATACAAAACTAAATCTTGTGCTTACTGTCTAATGCTTATATAGTCGATACTTGATACTTTGATAGTAGTATAATACCCATTTTGTATTTACATTTCTACTCGGCCAATACTCGATACCCGGTTAGTATTAAAATGTTTACTCAGCCAATACCCGGTTTAATACCAGATTTTCTACCCAGAACATCTCTAGTGTATACTTATTCAATGTACATATTATACATGATATTAGATGTACTTTACATAATAACAATAATTGTATATCTACTAAAAAAAATTTAAATACAAACTGTTGTAAAAGTTCATAGTAATTAATGTTTACTATGAAGAGTTGTTTAAAATAGTTTTTTCTTGATATTTATACCTAATTTTGAAAATGTTTTTTCAGTTATACCTTAGTTATTGATTAATAATAATATTCACTTCTAACATTAATTTAAGCACATAACCGGTGTTTATATAATATTGAAGTCCTAAGTAGTATCTAAGCTGTACTCACAAAAGTAAGACTTTATAAAATGTGTTAAAAAAAAAAAAAAAATATCTTTTTTTATCTAGATAAAAAAAGTACTTATCTAATCCCAACACTGCAAATCATCAATTTTGGTTCACTAGTTTATTAATTATAGTCCTCTAAAGTTTAGTAAAATATGCATTTATACTTTTAATTGAAATAATTGATATAAGTTTAATTTACAAGAGCTAAATTTTTTCTTATAACTAATTTTTATAACTTGAAATTTGAACCATAAGTTCCTTATATCGCATGCAAAGTATAAATTTAGCAGTTGAAATTCTGTAATAATTATTTAATAATCGTGATTTAAAGTAAACTATTTGCAAGATATTTAGATAAATAGTCAATCTCAATATAAGTTTGTACCTAACTTAGGCATACTTTTAATCTGAGTTAATTACAGATTTCCAATATTATTATAACAAGAAACAAATACCATATTAGGTATTACTTTAGCCACTTGGTAAAGAATCCAAATTAATGCTATTGTAAGAAAAGTATGATAGAAATTTATGATAGGAAAACTACGAAATAAAATGTAAATGTCCAAAACTAAAAAATATGAAGGGTTGTGAATTTCAACTCCTCAATTTATACTTTGCATGCGATACCTACCAATATAGGGAACCTAAATGGTTCAAATTTCAAGTTTACCCCACTACGAGAAGAGCACCATAAAACATTGCACTTTTTTCATTGAACAATTTTTTTAATCCCCATACATACATAAGACATTAATATCATCAATCGAATACCAATATTTACTTTAAACAACTTATAAAAAAATCCAAATTTATGATATTGTGAGAAAAGTAGTTATGAAGTAATTAATTACGATTACCTATAGTAACAAATTAAAATAATAATACTGATTTTGATGTTTGTATGTTACTACCGATTTACTACTTAAGTGTATAAAATGATAGTTGTAAGAAAAGAATATTTAGTTCTTGTAAATTAAACCTATATCAATTATTCGAATTTAAAGTATTAATGCATATTTTACTAAACTTTAGAGGACCATAATTAATAAACTAGCGAACCAAAATTGATGATTTGACTATCAAACTTTTTTTAAAAAAAAAGCTTTACCGGAATCCATTAAAAAGTATGGTAGTTACCATTAGAAAAAATAAAGTTGTACATCTGCGTGTTAAAAAATTTTGAGATTGTTATAAAAAAATTGCCTGTTAAATTAAAAAAAACACGTCTTTTTTCGTTTTACCGAAATTCTATGTCATCGATCCATAATCGTTAAAAAAACCCCGCGTACAATGACATAAGATACACCCTGTATATAAATATTTGCTCAATAAGCAATAATCTCAAGTATAAGATGGTCGATGGGATAGATGTTAAAAAAAATTATTATTTATTTTATAAAATATTATACGATCTTGTTTTTTTTTTGTTGTTTGTTTGCTGTATTAGACATCGACTTTTTACTTTGGGTAATAGTGAAATATACTTAAAACATTAGGCGAGTGACTGTATGGATCAAACAGGAAACGTTTGCGTATTTTTTTAATGTGTATATGAAGCATTAGATATTTAAAACCGACAGTTGTCGGCGATGTAAATAATTGTTGGCAATGTCAAGTATTTTGGGATGCACTTACACATAATATATTATAATATCGCATGAACGGCCAAAACCCTTCGCCAGTGAACACTAATATGAGGGTGCCTAAATATTCACAAAGGGGATAGAATATCTTATACAATACCCATATACATATATATATATATATATATGCATTATCGTATGTATATAGTACAAGGTTTGCTTTCACATATAAGGTTATAAATATATATAAACCATGTATAGGTACATATATGATTTTGGCGTTCCCCAATCGTGGAAATCGACAAAGCAATCAGTATTTGAGCGTCAACCCCCGAGGGTCTTCAATAAAATGTGTCGAAAACTTTCAGAGGTGAGTCACCGGCAGTTACAGTATATATGATTTTGGCGTTCCCCAATCATTGGAATCTACAAAGCAAACAGTATTTGAGCATCAACCCCCGAGGGTCTTCAATAACATGTATTGAACATTTTCAGAGATGAGTCACCGGCGGTTACAATATAATTATTCCAACCCTTCGTCAGTGAACACTAATATGAGGGTGCCTACATATTCACAAAGGGGAAAGAATATCTAAAACAATGCCCATATATATATATGCATTATTGTATGTACATAGTACAAGGATTGCTCTCCCATACATGGTTATAAATATATATAAACCATGTATAGGTACATATATGATTTTGGCGTTCCCCAATCGTAGGAATCGACAAAGCAATCAGTATTTGAGCGTCAACCCCCGAGGGTCTTCAATAAAATGTGTCGAAAACTTTCAGAGGTGAGTCACCGACAGTTACAGTATAGAATTCCAACCCTCGTCAGTGTACACAAATGGGAGGGTACCTAGATATTCACAAAGGGGATGGAATATCTTATACAATAACCATATAGATATTAATATATATGCATTATAGTATGTACGATACAAAATTCACTATAAGTTTTCCTACATTTCACAACCAAAAAAAAAATCAAATTAATTAATTATGAGCGTTTGAAGTTAGACATTTGATGGTCACCCGTCGACCGTATATTAATAAATCGTCATGGAACGATTTTCTTATTTTATTGTAATTGAAAACAATTAACCGTTGTTACTTGAAAGTTTCAGCATATCTATCATTTTATATTCATAATAAAATATTAAAATAAAATATTTGGCTCGTTTTGAGTTATACCTCAGCATTTTCAATGTTTTTTTTTTCTATAAATGCCAATAAATTTTTTTTGTTTGGTCTAAATTATTGGTAAAATATAATATAAGGTTCCTTGTAAGTATCTAATAATCTAATTTTTTTTATAAACATTTAAAGTTTAAATGTTCAAATGTTCAAAATGTTCAAATTATTTTGTAGTTAAAAAATTATAAGATATTCAATTTTTATAGCTGAGGATTGAAAACTTGAACAAGGATTCTCACAAATATTGCATACTGCAACTATAAAAATCTAAAAAATACATGAAAACAGTTTTTTTTTACAGACATTTTAAGTTCAAATTTAGACGAAATTAATAACGAAAATAAATAAATAATATTAATTAGTTATTCTGTTGTAATTCAAAAATATTATTTGTGGGTAGATACTAGGACATTATTATTATCTACACAACGATGTGTTTCTAATGAAATTATTTTGGACAAAAATGAATTTAACTTTCTGTAGTACTAATTCCAGATTTTCTGTAATGTCTTCAATAGGTGCATTGAACATTTAAAGCCGCCATTGGTTAAATATTTTTTTAATACAGCACTATATTACCTACTGTATATATAAAAATATTAATAACCGCTTCAGTTTTCAATGTCAATATAATTTTCACATAGTACCTACTCACATTTCCTTTATATAATAGTACCTATAAATAATATATAGATGCTCAGATACATGATATTATAGTGATATTGCATAAAAGAATGTATTTTGCTAATAGTAAAAAAATAGGTTGAATTCATTTTTGCAGAAACATTGAATTAAAAATGGTGATTATGATGTGTAGTTTGTACTAACAGAATATATAATTTAAGTAGAAGTTGTTCAAGTAAATTTGAACATAATTATCTAAACAATTTAGTTATTATGTTAGTTTTTAACTATTAATTACTTAATTAATAATTAAAATTAAATATTAATTAATTAATTAAAGTTTGTTGTGTAATAGTCACAAATGTGTGCTGAGAACTTGTATAGTTCAAAGCAATAGACATATTATGCACATCATTATATTATATATACAATTAAATTTTTATGAGCGTTGAAATTCATATTTTTACAACATTTGATATTCAATCGATTTCTCATGTAACGATTTTCTTATTTTATTGTAATTAAAAAACGATGGACTGTAGATACTTGAAAATTTCACTGAATGTTTATATTAGCATTTTCTATACACGATAAAATTTTGAAAATGATTTGACTCTTTTTGAGCTGTTTACAGATATTGTCAGTTTTCAATTTTTTTAGTTTTTTTTTTCTGTAAATATCAATACAATTTTATTTGTTGGGTAAAAAAGCGTGAAAATTTAATTTAAGGCTCCTGATATATCGTTCTAATAGAAGTTGAAAAATATAAAAAATACATAGGCCCAATTTTTTTTATAAGCATTTAAAGTTCAAATTTTGAGAAAAATTATCAAATTTATAATTTAATAATTATTTTGTAGTTAAAAATTTATAAAATGTTCAACTTTTATAGCTAAGAATTGAAAATTTAAAACAAGGTTCCACGTAATTAGGTTAATGTATAAATTACTGTGTTGTAGTTCGTGCTTAGTAATATCATAAGCTGACTGGCCGTTTTAGCTCAGAATCATTTTTCTTATACAATGATATTATACATTGAATTCAAATTTAACACCATCCATTACAGTGACCCACTTGTAACCTATTGTACAGCATAGCGGCATCTACTTGCCCACCTTTTTTTTTATGTTTTTGTACTAAAAATCATTACTTTGTCTTAATAAATCAATTGTTACAACCATTTCTTTTTAATGCTTTAAATTCTGAAAATAAAATTTCAATGGTACTTGGAACAAATTAAAAAAAACAAGTGGTTATTATAGCTAAAAATGAATTTATTATTTTTTCCATTTTTTCATTTTAGATGTATAAAAAAAAAATCTGCTTTCCAGTTCTATTAATGACATGAATGACAGTGAAAATTATTCTTTGACTTCAGGTAAGTATTATCAAAGTAAAGATTTGCGTAATTTTTATTCATATGGACTTTTATAGATAAAATATGTGACCCATGTGATCCAGCGCATGCATTACTTGCAAGTATCAGCTTGAAAAAAAGAAAGAATAATGAAAGGACGATTCTGTCCTATATTAGAAGTTAATTCTAGATTTAAGTTTGGAAACACTTTGAGAAGTTTTATGTCCTGGTATTTAAGTTTTGATTGGTTGGAATTTAGTCCCAAACTTGACCGTGCATTTTACTTCCCATGCCGTATGTTCGTGGCATCTTTCGTCTTTGATTATATCGGATTTTGATGTAGTTTTATTTAATTGAGAGAGTGATTCAAGAGGATAGTTTATGTGTATATAACATGCATAATATAGAAAAGAAATACTCCTGGGAGATGGTAAAAAAGAAATTTTGAGATTTACGTAAAAATTTTTGTTTCTTAATGGTTGCTATGGGTTATATATATAGATAAAAATAAGTGTATAGACGTTGTTGTTGTTTTTGGCCATGTCGCCAGGTGTGAACTTGAGAAGCCATAACTCCGGAACCACTTATTGCACAGCGTACCACAAAAACCATCTACATATCAATCTTAATATGCCCTGAAATTATATAAATTTATCGAAATCGGTTTGGTGGATCTTGAGTTATAAAATTTATTCAAAATGACACTTATTTTTATATATATAGATACAGGTAATATGATAAATTATTAAATAATAATATCGATGGCTACACCTCCAAAGGCAAAAACCGATTTTTTCTAGGTATTCGATAAGCGAAAAAATGGTTTTATGTTATTTTACATTTCAAGCTCTGATACTCTAAAATGTATGGATTTTCTTCAAAGTAATTGGGTTATTAGATTTTCGTTATTTTTATGGCCCAAGAAAATTTTCGAGGTGTTGTTATTAATATGAAAATATGAATAACAATTTTTATGAAATAATTTGAATTTTTAGCACTTACAACCCACATTTTTGATAATATATTTTTTGTCACTTGACCTCATCATGTTTTTCTCACTAATAATATTTATCAAATAATTAAATTAACACTATTGTATAGGTAATACATTTTTATAATATTATCGAAAATAAAACTATTTAAAACTAATCACTTTTAATTAATTTTAAGTGTGACGTTCGTGTAACAACGTCACTTGGCCCCGAAATATTATCACCAGATTTCGGATTTTATAGTTCTATAAAAGTTTAAAAATACCTAAACTATTTTTAATAAACCCACAATAATAATTGTACATTAGACGTGTATTAATTTTGTTTTATTATTGTTTATTATAATAAATTACGATAATAATTCTGCTGTACCGTAGGCTACAAGTGGGTCAATGTATAATGGATTGTATTAAACTTGAATTCAACGAAATAATATTATTGTAAAAGAAAAACGATTTTGAGCGGAGACGGTTTGTCAGTCTGAATTTTTTATATTGTTATTATACAAGTAAAATTAATCTACTATTCAATCTTTATTAATAAATATTATTATAACAAAATGGTTTTATTTTTTTCTTTCTATATATAGGTATTTTTAAATTTTTATCATTGCCCCCCCCCCCCATTATGGGTTGGGGCCCTGGACCCGTGTGTTTAACACACACAACACACCCGGCTATTGCGGCCCTGTACACGGCCTAAAGTCTTGTACGCATGTACCTATAATGGCATTTTTAATGGACTTTTATAGTCGTAACTAAAAATGGAGCAGATAATATGTGCAACCAAATTCTACACTTAATATTAATGTAGAGATTGTAAGGTATCATAAAATATGAAATTGGATGGGGAACCAAGGAATAAGTCTATCTGAATCTCTTATTTTCTTTATCTTAATAACTAATATTGCTGATATCATTATTGAACGTCAGATTTATCACAGAATATAAAACTATTGTTGACAAAAATGAATGTATACCTACAAACCTTTACCCTAAACACTAACAAATATTTAACAACTTTGTTTAGAACCAATGGTGGTCGCTGAGGTAGCAATTTTACTATAGCTGATACCTACTCGTTCAGCGGTCACATCATGATCACAATATTATCATACGTCCCTGTCACATTTTATTCAGATAGTGTTCCCAAAAATTGAAACTTCACAATATTTCTATAGCTTTTCTACAACGTTTCCGTTATGTTACGATACGCAACCAGTCAGATAAAAATAATATCAGAAGTGATTTCAGATATGAATTAATTGTAAAATACAAATTTTTCAAAATTATATTATACGTAATATTTATTTTATTATTTATTTTGGACAGGTAGTCAATAACGATCTGAAATATAATTTGTTATATTATATTAATACATGCATAAATACTTGGGATATTTGTAACTTGCTTCTGGAAAATTTTTAGTTCAAAATTTAAATATTATTAACTAATCAAATATGTAGGTATCTGGTATAGTGGATACCTAGTTATGTTTTAAATATATTGTAATTTAGGTCTTGCTAGTCATATACAATATACATATTATATGCCAGTAATGTTTTTTTTCAAATAAATAGATTTTAAAATATTTCGTTTGGCGTTGATTTTTGTTCAATGATATTTTATAAATTACGTTTTGCGTTAGTTTTCGTTTAATGATATTCTATAAATTACGTTTTGCTTTATGTTTTGTTCGATGGTATATAATATATTTTGTTCATAAGAACCTTCTCCGTGATATACCCTTTCGTTTAAAAAAAAAATCAAGAAGATCTGATAAGACAAAACGAGATTGGTTCTGCTGAACATAATTTTTTTATTTACTAATCGTGTGGGAAAGAGAGAGAAATCGGCGGTTATAAACTCCGTCCAAGGTACAGGTAAATATAAAATCACACATTTAAACTGTGCCCGAGTTCTTATCAAGTGTAAAGAGTTAATATTATGTAAACTGTGCCTGGGTAACACTTTAAAAATTAATATGTAAGTAACTATTTTTTCGCAAAATCAAAAAATATTTGTCGAACAGCATTATTCCCACCATACATTTGGAATTCACAAATTTACAATACGAGTTTTGAATGATCAAGATATGACCTCAACCATGCTAATGCAGCTAATAGATGAAAAAATGTCGGAATGGGAGCATGGGCTTGCATTTGAAGAAAAAATTCCGTTTTATGTTATTTACAATTAAAACGTTACACAATTTTTGCGTTTACTGTTATTCAGAATTAAAACGTTATTCAACTTTTGCGTTTATCGTTAAACAGAATTAAAATGTTATACAAGTTTTGCGTTTATCGTTATTTAAAAAATATTAATAAATATTAAATTTAAAAATAATAACTAATGTGGGTAGGTAATGGCCCGGTTACGGAATATAATATTATCAATTCTTAAATTGTTTGCATGAAATAAATGTTTCTACATACCGAATAGACCTTTTAAATAAATAGATTTTAAAATATTTCGTTTTGCGTTATTTTTAGTTTTATATTATTCTATAAATTACGTTTTACGTTATGTTATGTTTAATGATATTTATAATATATTTTGTTAATCGTTGTTTTGTTTTGCAAAATTTAATTATTTTTGATTATTGCTTTCTATTATAATTACGTTTTGATAAATTTCAATCGTTTTTTGTCAAATATAACGTTATAATCAAAGCGTGATTATAACGATTGCAGGCCTTGAATGGGAATTCAACATCATATTATGTGGTTTTTCATCAACTGCTTACGAAAAGTACAAACTGGGCGACGGTGGAAGACATAAGCGCCAAAATGAGAGAGGAAAAAAATAAGTTGAATCTTACAAAAGGACGAAAATTGTATAGTACGAAAGCGCCAAAATCCTAGATACCTGTATGCCACGGTTAATAAATATTAAATTTAGAACTTTATATTATATTTTAACAATTTTTTAATAAAATCGAAAAAATCAACCGATTTATTGAAATTATAGTTATTTATATGTATATTATATTTTAACAATTTATAACTGACAATTTTTGATAAGATCGAAAAATTCAACTGATTTATTAAAGTTATAATTTTATGTTTATAATTTATTAATTTATATTATATTTACCGACCATTTTTTATAAGATCCACATTTTTAAATAATTACTTATATGAAATACAACAAAGGTTATAATAAGTATAATGAATAAAATATTTATTTTAATAAAATAAACATAATTATAAAAGCTACCAACACCCAAACTACTTTCTACAAATATAGGTATTAGATTAAAAAATGTTTATTAATAATAATAATAATACTTAAAAATCTGTTCATAAAATACTACATAAAAACTATTGAAATTAAATAATCGTTGAGCTTAGTATAATACTGAATTTGAATAATTTAAAAGTTTTAATCGTGACCATCATGTCAATGATGGTGGTCGTGATGTGCGTGTTCATGAAATGTATGTTCATACGATGTATTCTCATGATCGAAATGCTGAAAGTTGTCATCTGTGCTGTGACTGTGCCTATGACTATGGTGACCTGAAAAGTTATATAATTATTGATTAATGTAAAAATATACATTTTAATACAAATTTATTTATGTATAATTAAAACCATGGTAGATTAGAGTTATCAAAATATTGTCTCCACAGACGTGTTATTAAAAATACGTTTATATATTAGACGAGTTGTAATCTTGTGATCCCTTATGTTAGTCACCGTACATTAATACATTTTACAACACGATCATTCATATTGTATGAACATTGTAAATTTAAAATTTATAATTAATTATAAACGACCTATTATGAAACATGATGGTAAGGGCATTATCTGTGGTCGTATGTCGGTTTTTTACGAGAACTAGTTCAATGTTTTAGGAAGTTATGCATATATAATATACCGTAAATTAAAGATGCTCATAACTCACTTAAAATCTGAATAATCATGAAAAACCAACATACAAACACAGATACATATTAATTGTTCTTACCACTAATTTTCATAATAGGTCAATTCACTCTAACTTTTAAACTAGCAGAGGTAAACGTGATCTGCTGAGTGTACATTTGCTATGTTACGTACTTCTAAGGTGTAGACAACATGTCCACTTAAAGAGTTTGATGCTTCTCAACCTCTGTATAGCGGCGACAAATCATTAAAATATACAAAATAAGACTGAAAATTTTAAAAACTTGTCATGAAATTAGAAAATTTTCAAAGGTTGTTTAATTGTAATGTTTTGAAAATTTTCATTACCGGCCAAAAAGTAATGAATACTTTTATTGAACTATTAATTTAATTTTAATACATAAATCAATAACAGCCGATCAATTTTAGTAAGAATGTTTTTTACGATAGTTCAGTTTTTTAGCAAGGCGTGAGTATATAATATAGCATAAAAAAACTAAAAATACTCATAACTCCCTTAAAAATGGAAATTTTACCTTACAGGCCTACATACAAACATAGATAATGTTCTTATTATCAAGTTTCATAATAGGTCAATTCACTCTAATTTTTAAACCAACAGAGTCAAACGTAGCTGAGGGTAAATTTACTATGTTACGCACTTACAATAAGAGACGACACAAATCTGTGTAGCGTCCTTTTAAGATGACGTCACACCTGCATGTGTTTTCTCCGTTTTACAAATGTACAACATTCCAAAAACTGTTTTGCGCGGGACAACTTTTCTCGCACCTTATTTGATGTAGTAGTAGAACTACCAAATGTTCACAACACGTAAAGAACAACTTTATCTGTGCAACAGCGCGTTTTTTTTCAATAGCTCTATCAGTCATTTTTTATAAGCAAATAAAAAAACAAAAAACGTAATGTTTAGAAGCAAATAACTTTTATTGTATTTATGTTATCTGACATATAAGCACGCTGTTGCATAGGTAATTTTCTACCTTATATGTACAATAATTTTGGTGCTCCTACTACAAACACAGAAATATAAAAGTTGTCCCGCGCAAAACAGTT